>JAAGKR010003366.1:18604-75736 GCA_011419295.1 Clarias macrocephalus | reverse complement strand
GTGTGTGTGTGTGTGTGTGTGTGTGAAGGCGACAGGGCGGGGTGTGTGTGTGTGTGTGAAGGCGAGTACACGCACGCTGTACACACCACATACAAACACAAAATAAAATATATTTTATACACACACGTGGTCACAGTGTTATAGTAAACAGTACACGCACTGATGTTAATTATACGACTGAGAGACGAGCACTAAGACCCAGTAGGGGAGACGATTACCCACAATTCTGCAGCGCAAGAGAGCTGTGATCAGTTGTGTCATTGAACCGTTGGCTCAGTTGTGATCACATGACGCTTGGCGTCAAAACAAAAAGCACATGCGTGTTAAAAGATACTCGGTACTCGTGAACCAAGATTTGTTTGTTTTTCAGTAAAAGTATCAATTATTTTCTATAGTATAGTTTCTTATCAATTATAATTATATATTTTTTATTTTTTAGCCATTATTTTTTTACACTTGATTTTTTGACTCTACAGCATCCAGCAGGCATTGCAGGATTGAGTTTACAGTTGTTATTGTCATGTTTTTGTTTATTTATGTTCTGTTTGTACCTTGACCTGTATTGATATTTATATCCCATTTTTTTTTTTCCTGAATCTTGTCGACTAGTATGTTGAATATGTCACACCTGCATTCTGTCCATCTTTTAAGATACAGCAGGCAAGGAGAGAGTGTCATGCCAGGTTTGCCATGCCAGCATTAGACTCTGTTCCTCCATGCCCTGCTCTGTCCCTGTTATTACTGCCTCCATCCCAGCCATGCCTGGCTCCTGTCAGGCTCTCACCAGAAGGCTAAGATGCAGCCTCCACTCAACATCAAAGACACTTACTGCTTGAGTCACTTCAACACTTATTGTGTGAATGATGTCACTTGTTTTTGTTTGTCCATTGATTTACATTGCCACTTATGTCCCATGTGTTTTAGTTGCCTATGTCTTGGGTTTGTGATGTTTGCCCTGAGCGTTGTTGATGGTTCTGTTGATGCTAATATGCTAAAGCTGATGCTAAGCCCTAGTTTCTATTCCTGTGCTTCAGCTTTGCTTTTGTGCGTTTGCTCTTTCCTAATATCTTGAATAAAGTCACATGCACAAACATCCTGTCCCATGTTCTCTGACAAAACTACAGTAAGTTAAAGTAGGTAGTATAAACACATCACAAAATTAAAGAATGAAACACGACTGTTTGGTTGAAAACAGGGGTTGTAAAATTTTCATATTCATGTGATTTAAACCACATTTTAATTTCATATGAATTCAATACCTTTTTGGATTACACTTGAAAAACCTGCAGTGTGGATCTGGGACAACCCATTTAGAGTCCTGGCTCACATGTAGTATGCAAGGCAATCCTAAATCCAGCATGTGTTTATCATATTTAAACACAATATCAGTCAGAAATGGCAGTGAATTGGAGCGACAGCAAGGTGCAGCACTTTCTCACCTTCTGACCTGAACTCTCATCATTATGCACATGCCATAGAGATCTAGGCTGTGTGCACATGCTACCCTGTGGGTCGAGTTTTGATGCCTCACCTCTGCTTTGCTGGTATAACACTCACTGAGCAGGAGGATGATTTTTGCAGCCGCTCATCATTCCCAGATTTCAGGTGTTCGTGTATTGTGTATATTTGTGCCTTTCTCTTACATCCTGCATGGCATCACAGTCATGCTACAAATCTGGCCATTAAGAATGACGTTTCGAGAAAAGGGATCTCACGCACTTCCGCGGCAGCTCGGGGGAAGCTGTGAAAATGCCATTCATTGCCTGTAGGGGGCAGTCGTGTTTCAATCTGAAGTATTGTGTGTCTACTGAGGCCAAACATGTGTTCTCTCTCTTAGGCGCCCATTGACAGCAAGCGACAGAGCTCATAAACGTGTCGAGCTCAAACTTTAAGTACTGATATGTGTTTATTCTTCATTTTCTTCTCTCCTGCAATACTCTCCTCTCCTACTTCTTTGACTGCGCTTTCTCCATTCAGTATTATCATTAATAGTAGTAGTGAAAACTACCGCTGATTAACTGCCTCTGCAGTGGTTAAAACAGTAACCAGTATCAATTAAAATAACCCAGCACTTTAACATTTAACCCAGCAGTTTTTAGAGTGTAACATAAAAAATATTCCATTTGTAAAATAGCATAGGTGAAATCATAGGTTGTGTATAGTGATTAAAAATAATACAACAAAGCTTAGGGTAAATAAATTCTCAGACTCTTCCACTGCATGTATTAAAAAACAGTAATTGTCAATTTTTAGAATCTGTAGAAGCTCAGTGGTCCGGACAAAACCTCCCGCGGGGGAGCCTTTCCCTGAATTCGCCATTTCCCTACGTCTAATCAGAGCTCTACCGCCCATTCGAGTGTAATTCATAAATTATGTTTATAATAATTAAATGAGATGCCCTAAATCATGCTTTAAAATTAATCTACAATTTATTTCAAACCCGCGGCTCGCAGTTTCACTTTACAAAAGACAGCGTTTTGATCAAAAGGTGATAAATGCATGCGATTTATCGAGAAAAATGCAGACCTCATTGATGGATGGATGTTGTTGATAAATATTTAAAATGATAATTAAATAAATTAAATTATCTTTTTTGGGGTTCATCTTTTCGGTTTATTATACACCTCTGCACCACTTATTATAATAAATAGTTTTAAATGGTAGTAAAGAGAGAAAAATGGTGTTTATGCTGTAATTTGGTCATGTTCACCCATGAGGTAAACATATGTGGCATTTAATAGCATTCGCTATTTATCAAGTTGATATACAGTACAGGTCAATCTGCATCAGACTGAATCTCAGTAAGTAAGTAAGAATAATAAAAAATAATGAATAATCATAGTGTCACCCCATGGGTGAACATGACCAAATTACTGCATGAACACTGGAACACGAGGATTTAAGAATTTAATTAAACACAAATATCCTTAATGTGTTAAAATGTTGCTTTTTAAAAAAAAAAATTTATTCAAATCCAACATTTTAATTGTTTGTGATAGGTGCATGGGCGTCGACTTGCATGTTCTGTATTCCATTGTCATTCATATTGCTGCTGCTTTAGAGCTCTTTACTAAAGCATTCGCTAGTTATCAAGTTGATATACAGGTCAATCTGCATTTGAAAATATTCAATAAATTAATATTCAGTGAATTACACTCAAAGTATCAACTGCAACTGATTTAATTTGCTGGGGAAATAAATTTTGGGCAGAGACGTCCGCGCTGTCTTGTTAATTCATATAAAACCCCCTACAGTATTTGCCAACAGCGCACCCAGTTTGATAAATTCACACACATCGTGAATGAAAGGTGAGAAGAGATTCAGCAGAATCTTGCTTGTTCTGTAGGACTGTATTCGACAAGTATATAGAGAATAAGAATTGTATTTCTAATAAGATAATTAATGAAATAATACAATTATATCAAATAATAACTTTATCAAAACCAGACCAAATTTCTCATTCACAGCTGAAGTAGTTAAATATGCTTATACTGTAGATACGTAGGTTATATTTTAAAAGTACAATTGCAAGTAAATTACAAACTGCATGTAATGTAAAATATGAATAAAACAGTATTAGACACACATATATGATATGGCAGTATATACAATGAAAAAGCTATTTATACATGAGTGCACAAATGTAAAGCAAACGCAATTATTAATTTATTGTGTATATTTAACTTCATTCAGCCGTTTAAGTTACATGAAAAAATAACGTGCCACTATTATTTTCTGTTCGAATTTAAAGATGCACATGCGTGTGCAAAAAGAGAAAGTACAACAAAGAATACAAAAGTGTATAATTTTTAATAAAGAAAGCCTAAAACACTATTGTCTCCACTGCTGAAGCAAACATGATTTTGTTTTTGTTTTAGTCTACTCGCTCAATAGAACGCATTCCGAGGTGAACACCCACAGTGGATTAATTGAGGGGTTTAAAATAAATTAACAAGACCGAGCAGATGTCTCTGCCTAAAATGTATTTCGCCAGCAAAACATGAACATAAATAGAAACAAACATACTGAATATATTCAGATTTTGTAAAATAACGAAACCCGTTTCCTTCCTAGATCTTTTGTCCGCATTACAATGAACTGGAGCACAGCACGTCTACTTTCCTTGTTTTAACCTGTAATATTTAATTTTAATAATTTAAAGTGAAATACATTTTGCGTATATGCTTAAATATTCCTTTTTATTTATGGTCTGGTGTAGTATGTTTGATCTGCATTATTGCAAGAGGCGATGACTTTCTGGGGGAGCATGTCTGCACCTTGTAAAGTGAAAGTACGAGCCGCGGGTTAACGCACTCAGACGAACAGCTTTATTTCAGTCATAAATCCACAATCACATTGCAGCTATTATTTCCAGCCGTGGTCAAATAATGGATTTGCCGAACTTCCAGCATGATAAATGTCACTGCAGTTACTGTATATTTGTCCATATGTGTAAAGTGCAGGTTAATTTGTTTTATTTTTACTTGATATTTTGTATCTATAATTCTATATGAAAAATATGTTTGGGTTGTGGAACGAATTCTCCATTATTTCTTATGGAGAAAATTTGCTTTGATATACAAATGTTTTGATATACAAACACGCTTCCGGAACGAATTATGCTTACAGTCTATGGTTCCGATATATATATAGTATATGTACAAACTGACTAACAGCATAGGCACTATTTTTACAAGCACACTAAACACTGTTGTCCCCGTTTGATTAAAAAAGCTGAGGAAAAACTAAATTAGAAGTTTTTAGAATTGGCTTCTAGAATTGGACATATAAAGACAGTATGTCCAGCTACAGACAGGCTCTAAAAGCTGCTAGGGCCAAGCATCTGACCAAAATGGTAACAATAAACCAAAACAATCCCATGGCTTTATTTATCCCATGGCTAGACTAAAAAAAACTAAGAACCTAACTGTATTCCATCACAGTTTAGTAGTGAAGACTTCATGCATTTCTTCAATGAAAAAATCGATAGTATCAGAAAGAAGATATTTGATGTTCAACCTCTAACAGCATGTCGTAATCTAGTTAGGCCTAAAGCTGAACATCTAGATTTTCAATGCTTTACAGGTACAGGACAGGAAGAGGTGTGCAAACTTATCACCACGGCTAAATCAACAATGTGCTTTGTTAGATCCAATCCCAACTAGATGTACATACAGCTGGATAGCCGCTTCTAAACATTATTAATTACTCACTTTATTTATGTCATGTCCCTAAATCATAGGCAGTTATTAAGCCTCTTTTTGAAAAATCTAATTTAGATCTGGATTAAATAACAAATTATAGACCGATGTCAAACCTTCCATTTATATCAAAAATATTAGAAAAGGTGGTGTCAGCTGAAATATGCATCTTCTTGCAGGAAAACAATATCCTCAAAGAATTTCAATCAGGTTTCAATCATAGTACAGCAACTGCACTTAAAATCACAAATCACTTCTTTCACGCCTCACTCTAACCATTGATTCTTCTGTCTAAGATCTTCCTCAACTGTGAGTTCTTGGTCTGTCTGGGGAAGGTACTCTGCTAATTCTGTCCCTGAGGTGTTTCTCCTTATGTGTTGGTACATCCTCATATGAAAAATCATACAGTATGTACAGGTAGTTTGTCTATACCATGAAGAGCTTTGAGCATTCTTTGAACACTTTTCACTGGACTGCATAAACAGGACTACAGATGCCATAATTGCTTTGAGAATGTTGATGGAGAATAGAGAAGGTCAGATGGAGCTGTCTTACGTAGCTCTAGAGAAAAAAGGTAGAGTTTACATGTTTATGGGCAGCTGGGGTGGAGGAATAAAGTTTATGTCCAGAGGAGAATGTTAGAGATGGAGCTACCAGGCAGAAGGATGAGAAGAGGAAGCCCCAGGAGGAGGTTTATAGATGTGGTGAGGTAAAACATGCTGGTGGTTGGAGTGATGGCGACAAATGGCCTGCTGTGTTGACCCCTAAGACAGCCATAATTATTTGTTGTTTGTAACGGAAAATTTTATTGTATTTTAATATTATTAATCACCATATTTTCTGTATCATATTGTAGATTAACAGTTGAACATATAAATAGTTATTTGAGAGTTCTACCACGATGGCCATGAAAAAAAGATCATGTGCAGTGAGTTAAATGCCTATCTCCAAAAACTTGTATGGACAGGTGTCAGAGAATTTGAACAAAACAACCATTTCTAGAACTGTGCACAGACATAGCACAAAACTTTCTCTAAGTTTCTCTATAATTTTCTTTTTCTCTCCAAAATATGAACAAAGGCTTAAACAGGAAGTCCTGGCTCAGAATGAGGTTGCACACTAAATGTACCAATTGCCAGCCACACTACAGGATGAACTAGATGACACAGACTAAGACATGATCTGTACAGAAGACATCAACATGTTGATAGAAGCAGTTGTTGCATTCATAGGAAATCAGTAGACTATACCATGTAAAAAATGACTATCAGAACATTTTCGTGGGTAGGAAAAAACAAGAAAATATTGAATTGTGGGTATGGAGTGAACATTTAGGAAATTGGAGATCTACTGATACAGAGATGTGTCCCAGGTGCTCCAGCTTGGTGGTGAGTGTGGAGGGAATTATGGTATTAAAAGCTGAGCTGTAGTCGATGAAGAGCGTTTTAACATAATTCCCCCTTCTAGTGTCCAGATGAGTGAAAGAAGTATGGAGTAGATGAGAGATAGCGTCATCTGTAGAGCGATTTGAACAGTAGGCAAACTGTAGTGGATCCAGTGTGTCTGGTAGTGAAGAAATAATGAAGTCTATGACCAGCCGTTCAAAGCACTTCATCACCACTGATGTGAGGGTCACAGGTCGATAGTCATTGAGGGAAGCAGGATGGGGTTTCTTTGGAACAGGAACAATGATGGACTCTTTGAAGCATGTGGGGATCACCGACTGAGATAAAGAGATGTTGAATATCTCTGTGAACACAGGTGCTAGCTGGTCTGTGCAGGCTCTGAGGACTCTACCTGAGATTCCATCTGGTTCTGCTGCTTTCCTGGTGTTCACTCTCCTAAAGGCTCTCCTCACGTCATGCTCGGAGATGATAAACGCATTTCCAGTGCTGGCAGTGATTTCCTGTCTGCAGCCATTAGCACCGCTACCATTAGCAATGCTAGCATCTTTAGCTGCAGCCTCGAAACAAGCATAAAAGATGTTCAGCTTGTCTGCCAGAGTCATGTCCGCGTTCGTCATACCGGATGTTGGTGGTTTATAGTCCGTTATTGTTCTTAGTCCCTGCCACAGGCTCCTAGAGTCACTCTGTTGGAGCTCTGACTTTAGTTTCCTCCCGTAGCCCTGCTTCGCCTCCTTCATCGCTTTCCGGACGTTATATGACGCAGCCTTGTACAAGTCCAAGTCCCCCAACGCAAGTCCCGCGTTGTAGGCAGCGATGCAAGATCTCAGAGCGTCGGGATGGTTTTATCCACCCATGGCTTCTGATTGGGAAACGTTCTGATGGTCGTTTTCTGTACAGTATCATCCGCTAGTTTCCAGGCGAATCCCACAACCGCTTCCGTGAACACACTGATGTCATTGGAGCTGTTTCGGAACACGTCCCAGTCCACATCATCGAGTGCATCCTGTAGCGCGGCCACCAATTGGTCCATCCAGAGCGCGACCTCCCTCTGAACCGGAACTTCCTGTTTGAGCCTTTGTTTGTATTTTGGCATGAGGAAGATGGCGGCATGGTCAGATTTACCAAACGGTGAACGAGATTGTGCCTTGTAGTCGTCCTTGACTGTTGTGTAACAGTGGTCCAGTGTCCTTTCGCCCCTGGTGGGGCAGGTGATAAGTTGATAGAAGTTTGGCGCTGCGCGTTTGAGGTTGGCACTGTTAAAGTCCCCTGCCACAATAAGCGCAGTGTCCCGGTGTTGAGTCTGGTGCTGTATGAGTGCCTCATGCAGCTCGCATAAGCAGCTCGTGTCCGTGTCCGCTTGTGGTGGAATATAAACGGCGCTGATTATGACCGATGTAAACTCCCGAGGAAGAGAAAAAGGACAACATTTGATGGTCAATAGTTCCAGCTTGGGTGTGCAGGAGCGTGTAAGAGGAACAACGCTCGCGCTGTTGCACCAGCTGCTCTTCACCATTAAACACACGCCGCCTCCCCTTGTCTTCCCCGAGTCCCGTGTTCTGTCCATGGCACCGCTGGGTTCAGCCATATCTCAGTGAAACAGAGGAGATTGCAGTCCCGAATGTCTCTCTGGAACTTTATCCTGGCCCTGAGGTCATCAAGCTTGCTCTCCAGGGACTGGACATTGGCGAGGCAGAGGTGTGAGGTGTGCACGGGCTCTCAGCCTGTTCCTGACGCCGGCTCGTTTCCCTCGGGGCCACCGCTTCACGTCGCATCCTTTGTTCTCCCTCAAGATCTCACTCGGCCAGCTTGGATCCGGAGTTAAAAACGTCGAATTGTGAGTACATTGTAGACTAATAGAAATAATAGTATAGTGTACCTAATGCACTCAATGGTGATGACTTAGCCAGTTTAAAGTTATTGAAAATTAACTTAAAAAGCGAAAACAAGGTAAAGTAGGTCGGAGCAGTCGTGACGACAGCTGACCTCACCCGCACCATTTTGTATCATCTCCTCGTCTTATGCTCCTCGTCTTCACATCTCTCAACATTAAAAAAAAGAAAAGGAAAGAAAAGAAAGAATAAAAATAAATAAATAAAAAACACAACAACTATGTCATCTGCTCTCAGGCTTCTAACTAACTAATAGGCAACTAATATTTACTAATAAAAAATATTAATTACTTCATTACTAAGATCTCCACTTTTGTTGAGAGCAAGATTTTCTACTTGCATATACTATAGATGGCCTCTTTATTTTTTTCCAAAAATCCTTTTTAGTTTTCAGATGGTCCAGTCACATAAGTTATGATGAGGTTTTTCTGTTGATTCTGGGTTTCAGCGCTGAAAATTTCAAGCTTAGCCCTAAAACATTTGCCTTGAGGTGTAGATGTTTTATAGCATGGCATCAGAAAGAGTAGAGCTTTGTAAAGTTGCACTCAGCATTTGAGGAAGGGGAGGGGAGGGGAATTAAGCATGGCATGCAAAGTTGGAAGATGTGCATACCTAGATTTTAAGAAAAACTCCTGTTTATTTAAAAAAAAAAATCTATCTTTCTGGGCTATTTCGAAAAGAAAAATTAAGTAAAAATTAAAAAAAATAATAATAAATTAAACTGACTGGCTAGTCAATATTTTGTTGCTCCCTTGGTTCACTACAGTTCAAATAAAATAGGTTTCAGTGTATATTGTGTGTGTAGAGCAGTGTGTGTGTGTGTGTGTGTGTGTGTGCGTGTGTGCGTGTGTGTTTGCGTGTGTGTGTGTGTGTTTGCACATCTGTGATTATGCTCTTTTGTAATTAGATTCATCCTGACCTATACAACCACTGGGCCATATTTATGTAGCTTTGTTTTAATGTAGCAATTTAAAAAAACAACAAATAAACTCTAGGTCAATATGTCTAGATATTATCATGTAATAATATCACATATCAATATTTAGCTCTAAATATGGCATGACATTGCATTAACCTACTTGATAACTATTATGCAATTGAATAAATTGAGAAATTTCATCATTCACTAAAGGGGATTTAACACTTAACTTTAGTCAGCCTAGTTACAACTTGAGTTTACTAGATGTTAGTGTTATATTTGCATTCACATTATTTATTAGAAGCTATTAAACAGCGGCTATATCAAATAGCTTGAAGCTGCAATAAATCGGTGCTTAACAATAAGGTAAAACTATTATCAAATGAAACATATTCATCATGTTTTTCTTTTTTTTTGTTTTGTGCACAGCTTGCATCTGCAAATAGCAACATCAAAAAGTAGGTTGTGAGGCATTTTGTCAATAAGCCAAAAAAGAATTTTTACTCACAGAGCATTACAGAGAGTGGACTCAACTCCATCCTGTTCCTCTAATGACTGACTGATAGAAAAGTGATGTGTCTGACTGTTTCTGCACTTCCTGTGACCTGTAAGAGAGAGCAAGAAAGAGAGTTTTTTTTTAAATATTTTTTATTATAAATAAATAGGTTTATTTTCACAATCTGTGGCCAGGAGTCTATATGTTCATGGCATTATTTTGACTCAGGCTACTGTACGTTTTTTACTAAGAGCAGGTTTTAGTTTTTGGTTACTTGTTGTGAGAGTTTTAAACATTATACTTTTTCCTGGAGTGTGTTCACCACTTGTTTTCTTCCTTTGTACGTAAGCTGTAGAAACTGGGTAATCTGTTCCTCCATGTCTGTGCTCTCCTGTTGTGTGTGCGGTGCTGCACTCCGCTCCATCACTCTCCTGCAGTCTGGTGATTAGTGACTGACTGCGGTTATTCCTTTTTGTAGAGGTTTTTGCATTGTGTGACTTATCCTGTCTTTTTTCGCTCACTCTCTGTCTTTTATCTTTTTTTTTTTTTTTTTTTTTTTTAGCAATAACATTCACTAAGGTGGGGAAAAATAGAACAAACAGTCTTTCTAAACTTGGCGAAGATGCCAAACAGCCTTGCAGGGACTCTCCCCACATGAAATATTTGAATTTACAAAAAGTATTACCGTCATTCATTTGGAGCATTTTTACTAACATGTAAGGAATAAAATAAATAAATTAAATAATAAATGAATAACTGTAATAAAGAAATGTAATAAAAAGTCTTTAAAACAAGTTGTGTGTAAATCAGAGCTCATTTTCAATTAAAGCGCACAGTGCGCCACACTGTAAACCTGAATAAGTTGTCAAAACATTTTTAAAAAATAATAATAAATTGAGGTAATCAGTTACATAAATTTTTTAATTAATGATGTTTCCAATTTTAAGTAAACAGAACTATTAGTTTTTGAGTTTGTTGTACTCATTCATCTTAATTGTTCTTTACTTGCATTATTGAGTCGCCTAGCTCATACTATTTAATAGCAATTCTCCCATCAGTGTGTCGCCACAGCATAAATCCGGTCCGCACTCAAGCTTGGCACAGGTTTTACACCAGATGCTCTTTCTGACGCAACCCTCCCATTTTATCTGTGCTTGGGACAGGCACTTTATCCAGTTGTTGGTAATCGAACCCGGGGCTTTCACATGGCAGACGAAACACCAACCACTGAGCCTCCAGTGCCCTTATTGCCTTGATGAGGTCAGGCACAAAATCAAAGTTAAGTCAAAGTCAACTTTATTGTCAATTCTGCTACACGTACAGTGCATACATATAGAGAATTTGAATTATGTTAATCTCAATCCCCTTACAAACTACAAAAAAAAAAAAAAAAAAAAACTTAATCTAAAACAGTGGTAAGACAACTGAGTAACTGTCCTGCAAAAAGGGACAGTTAACATCACAGAAGGCCGATATGGTACAGAATGGAACAGATCAATAAGAGTAGTGCAAATGTGCTTATTTTATTTGTTTAAAGTGACATTTGCATAAAACAATATAAAACAGTATAAAACAGTATAAAACAGTGTACAAAACGATATAAAACAAGGTATGTACATAATTGTGTAGTACTGAGGTAGTGGACAGACTAGTGGTGCATAACATAAAATGACAGGTGCAAGTGTGTGTGTGAGTGAGTGTGTATATGTGAAAAGAAGGAGTCAAAGAACAAGGGTGGGAGAGGCCGAAGAGCACAGGGCAGGCAGACCTGGGAGGGAGTTGAGCTTCCTGATCGCCTGATGAATGAAGCTGTCCGGGCCTGGAGACTCCTCCCTGATGGCAGCAGACTAAGGAGTCTCCAGGCCAGGAGTTGGGTGGTTAGGGTGGGTAGGGTCACGGCGGTGTTGAGAGCTTTGCGTGTGAGGTGGGCGTTGTTAATATCCTGGAGAGAGGGTAGAGAGACACCAACGATCTTCTCAGCTGCTCTCACTATGAGCTGGAGCACCTTCCAGCAGGACGCGGTGCAGGCGCCATACCACACAGTGATGCAGCTGGTCAGGATGCTCTCGATGGTGCCTCTGTAGAAGGTGCGCATGATGGGTGTCAGGGCTCTGGCTCTTCTCAGCTTACGGAGAAAGTAGAGACGCTGTTGTGCTTTTTTGGTTAGTGCTGCAGTGTTGTTGTACCAGGAGAGATTTTCTGTAATGTGCACACCCAGGAACTTGGTGCTGCTCACCCTTTCCACGGATGCACCATTGATGGTTAGAGGAGAGTGCTGCTTGTGTGCTCTCCTCTAATCAACGACAATCTGCTTTGTCTGTTCCACGTGAAAGACTGTTGCCTGTGCACCTCCTGACCAGGCGATACCTCACTCTTGTAGTTAGTCTCATCTTTGTTGCTAATGAGACCCACCACAGTCGTGTCATCTACAAACTTAATGAAGAGGTTGGAGTTGTGCAATGTTGTGGGTCAACAGCGTGAAAAGGAGGGGGCTCAGCACACATTCTTGGGGGGCCCTCGTTCTCAGAGTAATGGTGCTGGAAGTGTTATTGGCGACCCATACTGCCTGAGGTCTTCCAGTCAAGAAGTCCAGCAGCCAGTTACACAGAAAGGTGTTTTCATCAGTTTGATATTGTAAGCTCTTCCCTGAGCTGTGTAGACAAGGTCCAGTGTATTGTTTCCTCGTGTGTGAAAGTCTATGTGCTGTTGTATTTTTGGAAACACACTTTTTAGGTCCCCAGCCGAGATGAGAAAAGCATCTGGGTGAGCTGACTGCTGCTCATTGATGAGCTGGTACAGTTCATTTAGTGCCTCACTCCTGTTGTTTGCAGAGTTTAACTTTAAAATTGTGGATCTAATGATATTTAACAGGAACTCACGACTGTATGTGCACTTTAAGACAGATGGATGTGTTGAAGACATACAAAAACTCTGCAACTTACAAAACATAAAACACAAAAACACTATTGTGTTTGGAGAGAGAAGTTGCAGCATGTACACGCGCCGCCATCTTGGATCTATCTGTCGCTAGCCTGAAAATCACTAGTCTGAAAGATTTTAAGTTGGTGGAACTTCAAGGTGACAGTTACTGTTACTTAAGTAATTACAGTTACTTAAAATATCTAATCTGTTCAGCTAACTTGAAAAGCGTAATTTCAACAAACTCATAAATACCAAAAAGTTCTAAATATTCATCAAGGTCTGTTAATTGCAACTAATTGTAATTATAAGTTAATAAGAGATTATCTTCATTTAAAATAAATTAATATAAATAAATTTATGGGCTCCTAAAAAGTCGTACTAGATATGCAAAATCCAAGTATAATTTCACATAAATCTATGCAGTTTTTATGTTTTCAGGATGTTGTGGATTCTGACATCTCCAAGAAGCTGCAGACAAAGGAATGTCAAGCTCCCCACAATGTGTCCTTTGTCAGCGGCAGAACCCTGACAGGACTATTCATCGTCGTAGATACTGTCCACATAGAGTTGGATATTAGTGGTGGACTGTCAGGAGCCCTGGTAAAGCTTATAAAATATTATTATATCTTTGACCTGGCCTATCCCAGGACATAAGCAATGTTGCTTCCCATCCTGCAGGAGAATATGATAGGGGAGCCCTATCACCATAAGAAGTCAAAAAGTTTATGCTGATATGCTAAAGCAGAGACTGTTTTTGTGTGTTTGATGTTTAATAATATATTGAAAAATGTCACACATGCACAAATATCCAGACTAATTACCAGTTCCAATGAGTCAGTCCGGGAGCACCGTGATATAAAATGGCTGTCCTGTAAAGCTGTCTAGATGGAGAATAATTCTAATTTCAAAAAATCCTCAACAAAACAAGAAAGTTCTAGATACTTTCATGTTGATTTATAGTCAGGACAATCTGATTTAACAGTCTGATGAAGACTTGTGTTTTATGATACTTGATGGTTGACTGGGGATTCAACAGATTTGTAATCAACATTCTTTACACTCTTACTTGTGTCCTTCCTCTAAAGCATGAAGAGCCAAAATATCAATAATAAGAAAAAGCTTTTATTTCACATACAGTATAGGTTACAATACAGTAAAAAAAAAAAATTCTTTGAATTTCGTAGTTTGTTCAACAGGCACATCCCAATTGCATTCCCATGCATAGGGGTGTAAGAAAATATAGGATTCTACTGAATGAGGGTCATTATTAAATCCACAAACGTCCTCGCACAGCTACAATTAAATCAATCAAAGTAGAAAATATACTCTGTGAGGCTGCTGTATACAATGAACACCTATTTATATAAATATTTAGTATGTAAAGGCTGTGTTTAATGTTGGGTTAAACTCATCCCAATAGCATTTACACCTCACACATACTGGCTAAGATGTTTTATCTAAGTCATTTATCAAAAAGCACAGCTCAACCATCACACTTTAAAACCTTAGCATATTTTTTTCTTTCTATTCATTATTAAGACATTTTACACACACAGCACTTTGCATTAGCAACACTTTATCAATGACCCAAAGAAGTCAATGGCTGCAGGCCAGAGACAGAACTCAAAACACAGTCTGTGAATAGACAAGCTAACTAGACAAGACCAGGTGCAGGTGACTACAATGAAGGCCATGTGATTGTAAAAAACAGCGGAAAATGAGAAACAGAGTCCAAAGCATACATTAGAGCCAAAATAGCAACATGATCATACAACCCCTCCAATAATAATAATAATAATAATAATAATAATATAAAAAAACACACACACATCATTGCATCCTCTTTTTATACGGCAGCTCTGCTTACTCCTCTATGACTGCATTCTCGATTCTCTCTACGTCAATTTAAGCTGTTGAAGAAAATAACAGTCATTTTTGTTGCAAGTGCATAAACAATGTTTATACTATAAAGCCAGTTAAACTGCATTTGAACATGACAATGACAATGGTTAAAAAAAAACGTATAAAAAACAAAAATCATTCATTCAGACATTTTCAATAGCTTATGGGTAGGTGGCACATTTAAAAAAAAAACTTGCAAGTGCAAAATACTTTTACTGCATAAAAACATTTTATTCTCATTATATAATCTACAATGGAATTAGAATTGCACCTTTTAAAATGGTGCAATTAGAAGAACTATATACATTAGACATGTGTACAATAATTAAATGATAATTAGAGAGACATACATTATTGCACAAACCAAATTGTTAAATTTGTAGTTTATTTGAGGTATGTAGAGGTAGATAAGTAAGAAGTGGTTGCAGAGACATATTATTTCACCAGCTATGACATACTGCACTCATCATGTAGTTTAAACCCCATCCTGCAACCCTCAATGACTATAGCGCTGCAGCCCTCACCTCAGTAGTAATGAAGTGTTTTAATGTGTTAATGTGCATAACGCTCAAACCGCTCTAACAGACAATGCCATCTCTAACCTCCTTCATACATCATTCACTCACCCGGACACTGGGAGGAGGGATTATGTTAAAACGTTCTTTGTCAACTACAGTTTAGCATTTAACACTATAATCCCCTCTACATTCACCACCAAGCTGGAGCACCTGGGATGTCTCTGTGTCATTAGAACTCCTAACTGGTGGTAAGGATGGGCAGACATGCCTCAGCCTCCCTTACCTTCAGCATGGGACCCCCCCAGGATTGTGTTCTGAGGCTCCTCCTGTCTGTGAAGCTACCACCAACTCCACCATCATCAAGTTTACTGATAACAAAGGCATGGTGGGCCTGATCTCTGACAACACTGAAAAGGCCTAAAGGGTTAGAAATCTGTAGAACTGGTGCCAGAGAAACAACCTCCTCCTGAACGTCAGCAAGACAATGGAGCTTATAGTGGACTTTATCACAAAGCAGGAGAGGAACTACCAGACTTCATCATCAAAGAAAGCCCAGTAGAGAGAGTGGACAGCTTCAAATACCTCAGACCTTTTTCATACTTAATATTCTTATTGAGAACTCTACTTTTCTTTCTTTTTTTTTACTTAATTCATCAGCGGTTGTATAAGCATTTCACGTTATGTCATACTGTATATGGCTGTACATATGTGACGAATAAAATTTTAATTTGAAATTATGATTGCACCGGCTCATGTTTTGATGAGGTAGCAAGATAACAAGGATGATAGTAATAAATAGACAAATTATTGCAGTATTCATATATTATATACTGTAGTTAGTGTCATTCATTATGACACTCATTATTTGTACAGAGAAAGAGTTCTCACCTCGAGCTCTGTAACATTTGATCAGTAGAATGATGGTCACCAGCAGGTATGGAGAGGCCGCCACTACACTACTGATCAGCATGAGCACTGAGAATGGGACTTCTACACAGAGTATAAGAATAATTATTATAACACTATTCTTGCTAAACTGTTTGGATGTTTTAACTCAAACAGCAGAAGAAACAAATGCATGCATTTATACTCTACAGCATATGAACACACTACATATTGTACACAGATTTTCACTAAACTAAGCACCATGTTATATTACTGTAGGTGGAAATACGGAATTCAGCAGGTTATGTTACAGACTGAAACACAGCTTTTCTGCGACTCTCCTCTGTCTGAGTGTTTACAGTGGTAGAAATTTTCATCTAGCTTTTAGACTCCTATAGTCTATTCCTGGAGAACTGATCTTTATAGAAATCAGCTTGGAGGTTTGAGGAATTTGTGTTGTGATAGAAACACAGGATGGACAGAATAGAAAATTTACTCTACTCCTTGATTTCACAGTGAAACACAATACTGTGATTAAATTTTGTGGTGTTGAATTCTGTAACTAAAAAAAAAGACTCACCATGCACTGTGATGTTGACAGGGTTACTGCTTTCTCCAGATTCAGACTCACACCAGTAAACTCCAGTGTGGGATGTGGAGAGGGAGCTGATATTACATGTAGATCCTGTAACTGATCCCAGCCGTGAACAATCTGACACACTCTTATTGTCTGTGTATCGTATCACTGTCCATCTGTTATTCTGGTATTCACAGCTCAGTGACAGAGACTGAGTAGTAAAATGTTGAGTTCTGTTGGGATTGATGATCAGAGGGACTGGGGGAGATTCACCTTAAACACAAACCATTACATAATTCACGCACTATAATTGTTTATTTATGGAATAATATATACTGAACACAGTTACACTTCATTTATTTAAACAGTGCTACGGTAAAACCTTGGATTGCAAGTAACTTGATCTGCAAGCATTTTGCAAACTTATTAAACAGGTGAGGTGTTGCAATACGAGGAGTACATATAGGCATACAGGCTTTGTCTGCCATGTGTCACATGATCATAACTGAGTCAATGGTTCTTCTCTATCTCGCACTGCGGGATTGGCGGGCAATTGTCGCCCATGCTCGGACCCATGTATAGTTAACACCAATATGCGAGCATACTGTTAACGATAACATTGTGAACACTAGAGTGCACGTATTTATCTTTATTTCATGTCCAAATGTAGTGACTGCTCTTTAGTTACATTACAACAACAATGGCCCCATGAAGAAAAAGGTTAAAAAGACTGGAACAATGTGCGAAATGAATCTGTTAAATGTCAATGCAATGTCACATTTCAGCAAAATCCTCAAAATGAGGCAAAAGAAAGTTTCATTAGAGAGGTTCCTTGTTAGAATCACACAAAAAAGAAAAAGATTCCAGTTGACCCAAAAGAAAAGTAGTGATTATACACAGCTGTATTCATCATATTTTAAAACCTTTAAAACCTGGTGTCAATTCGAACACAAGTGGTATTCCAAGACATTAGTGTTGATATTTTCCTCACCAATGATCCAAAGTGGCTGTAGATTGCTGTATTTTGTGTAGAAGGGTCGTTCGTCTCTCTCTCCTCTGCACACATAAACTCCTGTGTGATTAAGAACAGCAGGACTGAGCGTGTAGGAGCCGCCAGATCCTCTGCTGCTGTCTGAAAGCTTCATTAAATGGTAAACAAAATTTCTCCCGGCAACCTGTCTGTACCAGTTGAATGTCCAGTTTGTAGAGGAGTCTGTAACGTCACAGCTTAGAGTCACTGAGTCTCTTTCAGTCAGCCAGCTCTGTGGAGATACACTCAGTACTGCTTGGGTTCTCTCTGTTACACAGCAAATGAAAAAATATACTTAAATCTGTACATTTATTTTATACATGATAATATTTTTTCATATATCTGTCATGGGTCATGGCTGTGGTGGTGGATCCAAGGGAAGGTGAGGAGCAAGAAGCAATTTATTATGAAGAAACACACTTAAATCAGTGCGCGAGGCAGATGTGACAGTTAGTTCAGATACTTGGTTGAAGTGTCTGATCATAGCAGGGCTTGAGCTCCCCGACGAGAATGCAGAAGTGGTAAACCGGTGCAAGGTGAATGAGCTCTGCAATGAGAGCTGGTGTATGTAACTTGACTTGTGGTTATGAAACAGGCATAGATGAAGCTGTAGAGGGAAGATCAGTGATCCAAGCTCAGGATCAATAAACAGCTTCAAAAGTCAATACCAAAGAAATCCAAGATGGCAAGAGATATGAGGAGAAAGCAAGGTCTGTAAAACAAGGCGAGGTTGATAAGGCAAGCAGAGAAAGAGCACTGGAATACTGGCTATGGTGAGCACACAATAATTTGGATACAGGGTGTTGTCTGACCATATGATAAGTTGGCGGGAAAGGTAATTAGTGATTAAGCACAGATGCGCAGAGAGCGGAGAACGAGGCGATGGAAAAGCAAGGAGCGGGGTTCATCATGGAACAGAATTACGGAATAATTACAAACAATTAAAAAGACACATGCAATATAAATATAAAATTAATTACACTATGATGTTACAATAGGTGAGTGTAATTACACACTTGAGATGCACAACATGATTACAGCCAAAGAAATATATTTCTTTTTCTTTTCTTTTTTTAAGCTCAGTGTATAGTCTAGTTTCTTGTCAAACATCTGAGAGGAAACTGAATTCTAGATCTGAACTCACTCACTCACTCACTCACTCATCATCTATACCGCTTAATCCTGTATTCAGGGTCACAGGGTCCTGGAGCCTATCCCAGGAGACTTAGGGCACATGGCGGGGTAAACCCTGGACAGGGTGCCAATCCATCACAGGGCACACAGACATACACTCACTCATTCACACACTACGGACAATTTGGGAACGCCAATTAACCTAACCTACATGTCTTTGGACTTTGGGAGGAAACCGGAGTACCCGGAGGAAACCCACCAATCAAGGGGAGAACATGCAAACTCCATACACACAGAGACGGGAATCGAGCCTGGCCGGGGATCGAACCCAGACCCTGGCGCTGCAAGGTGACAGTGCTAACCACTACACCACCGTGCCGCCTTAGATCTGAACTGAGAACTGAAATGAAATTTCGTCTTTTTGTTTTGGTGTCCACAGTTTACTGTATTTTATTTTGGACCTAATCTAGTTTTAGCCTTCAGTGTTCATTTGTTTCCTTGTTTTTATTCTCATTAAAGTTTTAACTTTAACAACTATGCCATTCATAGATCCTTCCACCACCAACCACGACAATTTCCCCAAAACAGTCTTCTTTATTTAAATGATTTTAGTATGACTCAACAGACATCACAGACACAATAAGGTTTAAGGCAAACGGTTTAGGACCTTGCAAAAATAAAATAAAATAACTGAAATTGCTCATTATAATTAAATGCAGCCAGTTGTGTAGAGTGTGTATACAGTATATTACAGTGATTGTGTGTTTACTTCACATTATTCCTGTTAGAACATTTTATTAAATGTTTTATTTAACTGTAAATATAAAGGTGATTGAGGTGTGTTAGTAGCACATTGCCATGTTGCAATCAGTGTATAGCATATGCTATAAACATACTAATTAAAACTTTAACTTAAATAACTTTTTATTTATTGTATATCTTGCATATACAGAAGTAGCCAAACTGTAAAAGATAGCCAAGCGTAGGCCATCAGTTTATCATGACCAACGAGTTCAGTGCTGGACATATAAACAATCATAAACATGTCTACTATAGTTTGGCTGTAATTCTAATAAAATACTGGATATAAACATGTGTAAAACTATACAATTATAATCTTGTTGCCATAGACTCACCTGACACAGTCAGTGTAACAGGATCACTGATCTCTGAGCTCTGAGAGTCATTTTTCTGTCCTCTGCAGGTGTAGTTACCACTGAAGGAATCTCTAGCAGAAATTAAACTGCATATTTTTTTCCCTGTGTAGAAACTATTATTATATTTATAAAAGCTGTATGTCCACTCAGTGTCTGCTCCTCCCTTTATGTCACATCTGAAAGTAACTGTCTCTCCTTTGTACAGATGTGGATCAGGATCTATAGTCAGCACAGCTTTAGTACTCCCTATAAAACAATCTGCAGTTAATAAATTAAGTAGTGGTATAGAGTAAAGACATGAAAAGTAACACTATGGAAAATATAATTAGAAGTAAATACACCATTTTAAATACTGGAATGATGTAAGCTAAAGAATCCCAATGAGACTCATAATTATTCTCCTCCACTAGAGGTCACTGTTTCTGTCGCTGCAGTTTTTGTGCTCACCTGAACTGAGGTGGCTCATTAAAGTGTCTATAAATAGCAGTTTGGTCTGGGAAACTGGGTCGAGCATTGTTGAATGTTGATTGTTTGTTTGTATACTGTCATGTGGGCATTCCTTTTTGTTTCTTTAAGTTTATATTTGGTTTATGTTTTGTAATCTTTGTTTTCAGAGGGCTCTAGTTTTGTTTTCTGTATGTTCCTTGTTCTGATGGATTCATGGAGCTGCCTTGTTCAGTGTTTAGTTAGGCTGTTTCTCCTCCTGTGTAAGTACTGTTCTGTGTCTCCCCAGTGTCTGCCTTCTGGTATAGTTATGTATTGTTTAGTTTTGTGTAGCCACATGAGGGCCTAGCCACTAGCAGGGTTAGCCGCTAGTAGGCCTTGGCTGCTAGTAGGGTGAGCCTCCAGTGGGATTGACTGCTAGTGGTTCTGGTCGCTAGTAGGTTAGCCGCTAGTTTGGAATAGCCTCATGTGTGCGTTGCTTCTTGTGTTCTGTTTCCCTATTAGGTCAATACTAACCCGGTTAACCATTAACTCCCTTAGCTACTAACCCGGATAGGTCAGCATCCAGTGTCCCCATATTCCATGTAGCTACTAACCTCACTAACCACTAACCCATCTGGTCTCTAGTCTCTGTAGCCACTAGCCTTCTCTCCAGTCCAGTCTAGTCCTGTCTCGTCTCTAGTTCCCCTATGTGTCTTTAGTTAGCTCCAGCTCTGTTTCCTCATCCTCAGTCCCCTGTGTTAACGTGCTGTTCCCCATGTCTTTCCTGAGCCCTAGTTTGAGTTTGTTGTTTTGGTTCCTTTGTTTTTGTCTGTTTTTACTTTGTTAATAAAAAGACTTTCTGTTGAACCCCTCTGCCTGCTCTAATATATGCCCATGGCAATGCCACCAGCTAGACCCATAACAAGCTTCAACTTTTCTGGAAAGGCCACAAGGTTTAGGTTGTGTTTATGGGAATTTTTGACCATTCTTCCAGAAGCACATTTGTGAGGTCAGACACTGATGTTGAAAGGGAAGTCAGTCTCCACTCTAATCCATCCCAAAGGTGTGCTATCTGGTTGAGGACAGGATTCTGTGCAGGCCAATCAAGTTCTTCCACACCAAACTCACTCATCCATGTCTTTATGTACCATGCTTTGTGCACTGTTCCTACAAAGTTGGGAGCATGAACTTGTCCAAAATGTCTTGGTATGCTGAAGCATTAAGAGGGCCTTTCGCTGGAACTAAGAGGCTGAGTGGTTGTGCGTTTGATGTTCACTAATATAATGAATAAAAGCACACCTGAGCACAAATATATTTTACTTTTCTTTGACATGTCGGAGTAGTAGCTTATTCTTTTTACAGTTATGAGAAGATTAATAAAACAAACTGACAAACTCTGCAGGGTAACGCACAAAACCCACTCTTCTCTGCTCCAATTCAAATTAAACATGCACAAAAAATTAATGAATGAACACTCACCTTGAGCATGTGTCACTGGTTTAAGTGAAATCAGCACTGAATAAAAAAAAAACAAAACACATGGGTTAAACATATAAAAGATTCAGTGGATGATTACTGCACATAAGAGACACAGTGATGCACTGATGTGTTCTCAAAGTACTACTGATTCCTCAGTAAGCCCAGGAGTAGTGCATTAAAATAACTAAATAAATGAATGAATGGTGGAATGAATTAATAAATTAATCATTCAAGGGTTAATAAAATGTGATACTTTCATAATCATTTGTTCCTTCCTCGCTTCCTTCGCCTGTTTTTACTTCTAGCAATTACTATAAGAGAGAGAGATTCAGTTTATCTTTTAGTAGCTAGAGACTTTGTGTCTATTCTTTCATTGTTTTAGAAAAATCTCTTATGACCCAAACAGTATTATGACTGATTTTATTACTTTTTTGTGTTACATATAAAGAAAATGAGTGTGCCAAAGATGCTATTCTGATCTTCATGCAATTTTTAGCACCAATTCCGTGTTTTGACAATGTTTATGCTGTACAGTCACATTAACAAGTGTCTTTATTGGGAATCAAGCACATTTTGATGGATTTCACTGGATTTGGACAATTAGAAAAAAGACAATAACTACACTGTAAAAAATTCCAGTAAATAAACATTTGCTTATTAACACATGGCATTCATGGAATTCTAAACTTACAGCCTTAACCACTGAGCCGCCACAACTAGAACAACTAACTCATATTGAACCAAAGTAATCTTTCAGTAGTGTAAATACAGTAGTTGAGAAAGTGTGCATGAATAAAGCTAGCTGTGGTCAATTTTCTACAAGTGCTTGCATAATTAACTGCGAGTTTCACACACATTATCCCCCCCCCCCCCCCCCCAGACAGAGAGAGATAGAGAGAGCAGTGTGTGTGGTTAGCATATTTATGCATGATATCAGTCAGAAATAGCAGTGAATTGGGGAGACAGCAAGGTCCAGAACTTCCTCACTTCTTGGCCCAAACTCTGTTTGGTGATGTAAATGTGCTAGATTAGCAAAAGCACCACAGAACTCAGTTCATCCACTGTTGCTGTTTTGAAAGTAAGAACATGCAGTATTTCCAGTGTGTACGTTATACATCCTAGTAGATGACAGTGAATTTATGTTAAATATCATGTCTTTTCTGAGTCTGGAATGCTGGTATGCTCTTTAACTTAAAACCGGCATGAGCGCTGACAATCTCATTTGCATATCTCACTATTAATGGCAATAAAATCATAACAAAAACGTGCAGCACAATAATTCTTTTTGTATACAATGTCAGATATTTTCCGCAAACCTTCAACATGTTCTTATAACACTGTAAACCCCCCCCCCCCACACACACACACACAATACATGCGCAAATTGCATCATGTGTTTTCAAATAAAACACTAAAAATTATTGTAGTACAAAATACATCTTCATGCATGTTCTATAGATTCGGCATGTGCAGAGACATTATCATGCACATGCCATAGAGATCTAGGTTGTGTGCACATGCTATCCTGCTTGTTGTGTGCAAAGATTTCATGAGCACACAAGATTTGTCTTCTTTAGCCAAAAGGTGAGGAGAATAAACCATGGAGGTAGTCGATTTGGAATTCAGCTTCAGGAAGTAGGAAATTATTATTATTATTTTTGTAGCCATAAGGAAAAAAACATGGATGATTCAGAATGCAGTTCAAAATGACTTACAAGGAGTTATTAAGGAGTCAAAGTGTTTTTTGTTTTTTCTTATGCAGACCTATTAGAACACTTAGGATGCAGAGTGATATATATATAATATTGTCACAGCGTGCGCCCAAATCTAATATCGCTCCTCGCTCACTCCAAAGCTCACTGATTTCGTGACCCTGCCAAGGAAGAAAAGGCCGCTAGGAGATCCACGTCATAGCTCCCTGTTCCCAGCCGGGGAAAGCCGCCCAGCCACCAGACGTCACAGAAGACTCCCGTCTGAGGCCACAACCACAGAGAGAGCTGGGAGGGGCCAGTCCGGCCATCCCCTGAAAACAGAGTCAGCATGAGCGAACTGGAGAGGAGCTGCTGTTCCCGCGGACTGACGCTGCCACTCTGCCTGCCGCCCTCCAGCCTGTGCCCACATGCCAGCGGGCAACTGCCCACCAGAGATGCACACCCACATCTATCCCTTCCTTACTTTCCTTCCCCATTTATTCCTAATAAAATTATCCTTTTTCCTGTAGAACCTTGCCTTGTGTCCGTGCTTTATGGTGCCACCCGCGCACAATGCGACGAATGTCAAAACAGACAATGAGCATGCACTTGGTCGAGCTGTGGACCTGCCTCACCTTTTTCGGTCATGGAAATGATGTGCTCTTCCAATGGGGAGATTGTTGCTACATCACATGGTCATACACATACACCCAAGTTTCGTCACCGGTAATGATCCTCAACATTAAGAATGGGTCGTTCACAACACACTGATGGAGTTCTTGGCAAACTTCAACATGACGGGAAACCCGTATCTGATGCCAGTGGATAACTGTCTCCAGAGTAAACTGAGTCAGAAAGTACCACTACCTGGTGACTCTCACACTAACTATGACCTGTGGCTGGAACTGAGGCTTACGCTTGTGCTAGGCTAATGCTAGGCTAACATTAGGCTGGTGCTGGGCTAAGGCTAGGCTAATGCTAGGAGTACGGACTTTGAACTTCTTAATTTGTCAAAATGCCATCAAAAACAAGAGATGTAGAGGTGAGACCAGACACAGACTATGTCACACTTATCCAAGTCTCTGAATTATTGCAACAGCAGAAGGAAGTGTCAGCACTGCTTCAACAGCAACAGAACACTTTCAAAGGATTTATTAAAATCATTATGGACACAACAAACTCCAGACTGGAAGCGTTAACAAGGGCGTTACAGGACATAAAAACAAGCTTACAGTTTCGCACAAGGATGTAAATAATATAAAATTAGAAAATGCAAAACTGTGGAATGTTGCAACTTCTTGCAGTCAGATATTTTTTTGAGTGTGCAAGTGAGAAGTTGGAGTATCTGGCAGGACAGCCCAGGCTTAAAGTATTATGCAAAAGTTTAGGCACCCCTTGATAAATAACAGATTCCAGTGATTTTTTTATTGAAAATATGTTAACACATATATGTCTCTCTAAGAAATGGAAAAAGGGCACAATATTTTCAGCAAACATTGATGCATAGTTACTTCTTATGCCATGAATTGAAAAATAAATAAATAAAAACATTTATTATGGCACTGTGCAAAAGACTGGGCACCCTAAGTGTTCCAGAGTCTCAGATTCTTTTTTACAAAGTTTCAGATCTTAATCAGCTTGTTAGATCTGATGCATGGCAACAACTGTCATTAGTAAATACCAATTTCAAAGCTTTACAAATACTTTGACTCTTCAAACCTTGTGCACACACTTGCGGACACTCAACAACCATGAGTTCCTCTAAGCAGCTGTGTGTGTGAAAGACCCACAATGGAGAAAAAAGCTAGAAGATAGCAAAGCGTTGTCAGCTTGCAGTTTCCACAGTGAGAAATGTAATTAAGAGATGGCAGTTCAGGGGAACTGTGGAGGTCAAGGTGAGATCTGGAAGAACAAAAAAACTCTTGGAGAGACCTGCTCGTATGCTGGTCAGAGAGACAAGCTGAAGGTTTTGGAATGGCCATCAGAGTCCCCTGATTTAAAAATCTTTAAAAAATTGTGGGTAGATCTTAAAAAAAGCGATGCATGCAAGACGACCAAATAATATTACAGAACTATATGCCTTTTGCAAGGAAGAATGGGAGGAAATACCATGTCAATATTCTATGACAACAAACACAACTTTCTCACATCCTACTGATAATCACTTACTGCAGACGAAGATTAAGTATGAGGATTGGGAGTTAAATACTTTTCAATACACCGAATACCACTCATAGGAGCACTGATCCTGAGAATAACCTGTTAGGACTTATTAGGAGTCGGCAGAGCCGCCGGTGGGTCCACTTGCATTTTTTTCTGGTAGCCATACAAAGAATTTAAAATGCTCTGTCATTTTTCATCCTACACATAAGTGTATTACATCATTTGAATCTGTAAAGGGTCTACTTTTATTGATGTACACTCACAATATCCACAAAACGTTGTGCTTTTGTAAAATAAAGAAAATAAACAGGGTGCACTTTCAGCTGTCTCGCGAAAAAAAAAAATGAACACGTCGTTAAAATGAAATGAAACTCCGTTTTCCAAAATGTGAGTTTTCAGATTAGTTTAAAGATTTAATGTAACGAGTGTTTTTATTTTCTCTTGGCATGAGAGCTGATGCAAAGCTCATAACTTTATGAACAATTGATTACAGTTCCAGTTTTTGTTCTTACATAATGCAATTTTAAGATGACAATTTATTTAATTATAGTCTGATTTTTTGGGAGTAAAACTTTCAGTGCGTCCCTAATTCAAATAAATTGCACACACAGACATGAGAAATATATCTATAGAAATCTTAAAGGGTTTACTTCTAAATGATGCAAGTTACATTCTCAACAAACATTATCAGTTTATGTAATCGGTGTGAAACCAAGGAGAGGCACAGAATTTCTGTCGCACAGGACACGCCCACACGGAAAAAAGGCCGGGTAATCTACAGGCGAGGCCACGCCCCCCGGACACCGGCTTGAACACACAGAGTTTCCACACAGGTTCAGTAACTTTTCTGCGCGCTTGGAAGTTGGCACGCGCTACACAGCCGATGAAGCTTTCCAGAATGTTCTGGACAGTGGGAGGAGTTTACCTTTTCCTCAGAATAAGATTTTACGATTCCGACGGGAGCATTTTGAAGAGCGAATAGATCCAGCAGAGGATTTTCAAACAAGCTGTTATGACAATGGGTAAGTTATTAAGTCTTTCTCTTATTCTGATAATATAAAGCTAATATTATATTTTCCTCTCTTCGGCTAGTTTATGCCAGTTTATGTGAAACTTTGTCTTTCAATATCACGTACATGGTTTAGGTCAGCGTGGTAATCATGCTAACATGCTGCTTTATGTAGCTTAGCACAAACAGGTTAGTTCAGGTGGCTAAGCTAATGCCTTATGGAGTTTACAGATGTTTGTAAACGTTCTAATGTTTTTCACCTCGTTTTGGATAGCTTTAGATTATAGTTGCTAATATATATTTGGCTCAGTTTTGGTTATCTTATGACACTGCTATCGGTAATGTTATTTAGCACAAGCATGTTAGCTACAGCTGGCTAAAATAATGCCTTATGCAGCTAAGAGATGTTTATGAATATTGTCTGTGGTGTAAATCTTCACAATAGCTTTAGTTTAACAGATATTTACAATATCTGCTCAAGTGTAAATGTTTAGAATGTGTTAAATGTGTATCATACTGAACAGCTGCAACAATTATACAGATTAACAGTTTAACAACACCATCAAGGCTGAAAATAAAATATCAAAAATTTACGTTAACTTAGAAGCTTACACAGAAACTTACAATATATAACATCAAACAGTGTCTGTGTAATTTTACACAGTTTTTTTTTTTACTACTATAGCAATAGCTGGATTAAGACCCTTTCTTCAGTCCAAGCTTTGACACCCCATCTGATGTCTTCAGATGTTGCTTCAATATACATACATACACACACACACAATTTTATTTTCTCATGATGCCATCTATTTTGTGAAGTGCACCAATCCCTTCTGGAGCAAATCAAGTTCAAGTAGGCTTTTATTGTCATTTCAACCATATACAGTTCAGTACACAGTGAAACCATTCCTCCAGGACCAATGTACTACACACTACATAGATTAACAACATAATTTAACAAAAACTTAGTAGCTAACAAAGAAACCTAATTAGCTCACTAGTTTAGTGAAGACAGATTGACAAGACAACATAAATTTACAACATAATTTAACAAAAAAATCTAACTAGCTAACTTAGAAACTTAATTAGCTGGCTAGCTGAAATAAGACAGATTGACATGTTAAGTTAACAGAAAAAATATCTATGTCCTATACAAAGGAGACAACAAATTGCATGTGCAAATGTGCAAACAAGAGCAATGAAGTAACAATGCAACAACATGACATTTCAATACTTTGTGGTAATTTGAGGTAGTGGGAGGAGAAACAGTAAGCAGTAAAACGCTCCTTATAAGTAGCAGCAAAAATAGTTTGTGCAAATTAACAAGTAATTGATACTGTGCAAAAGAGCATTTACAGGGTGGTGTGTACAATAGTTTGATAGAGGTGATCAGTATGCTTGTGCGTGTGCTGATTTATCAGTGCAATCTCAGTGTGTTTACCAGTCCAGTCCCTTTTTCTTGAATAAATGGATGGTTTGTGGAAATAAGCTGTTTCTGAGTCTGGATGTGTGTGCCCGAATGCATCAACACCCTTTTCCAGATGGCAGGAGGGTGAAGAGTAGGTTTGATGGGTGTGTCCATTCAACCACAATGCTGGTGGCTTTGAGGATGCAGCGTGTAGTGTAGATGTTCTCGATAAAGGAAAGGAAGACCCCGATTATTTTCTCTGCTGTTCTCTGAAAGCTGAGCTGAATTCTTTGTATACCATTTGAACGTAGATGTTCTTTTTGTCTACAGTTGAGCCATGTCAAACTGCCGCGTTCTCTGTGGCAGGAACTTCCGCGATCAATGGGGGATCTGTGACCTTTCGATCCGTGACCTTTCTCTGATCCCCCGCGATGCAGTGAACGAAGCCCTGCCCCATAAACGCCCTCTTGCACTGCTCTAACAAGCTAGTTGAAATGCTGTATAATCCCACTAGGAGGACCAGTCATTTTGTACGAGTCATGAGATTCTCTGAGATTCATCGATAAAGTCTGTAGAGCTCCGCGATTCAAGCTTCCAAGCTCAAACATGTTTAGATCAGATATTTTCCTAACTTTGCAGCTACAGAATGGGTAGTTTTCTCAAACATGATTTTCCCAACTCTGCGTATATACAGATTCAGACAAACTGAACTTAGGAATGCACCCCTAGGAACCTAAAGCACAAACATACACACACATACACGTTTATGTTACTATGAGAGGACTGTCAGATTTTACCTTGATTTAAGGCATAAGAAACTGGGGACCTGAAAAATGTACCCACTTGGTTCTCCGGTCCCCTGTTGGTGAGTGTGTAATGACACTAAGGTCCACTCTTAGATAAATAGGCAAGTACACACACACACACACTAATAGAAGCACTGCTTTGTAGGGAAACTTCTTTAACAAGAGACCTCTACAATGACACTCATGCATAGCTTTCTGACAGAGAGACTGGAAACTGGGTCTTTAACAATTAGCCTCTCTAATGATGCTTCGAGCATGCACACACATGGTAACAATGTTATAAAAAACAGTACACTCGCGCACAGATGTTGACTATGCGAGTGATGCACATGCACCAAGACTGAGCATGGGAGACGAATACGAGTATGAGTAAACCCACCAAGCACATGCAAACTCCATGCACACAGAGACGGAATCAAACCTTGCCGGGAATTGAACCTGGACCCTGGAGGTGCAAGGCGACAGTGCTAACCACACCACCATGCCGCCGCCACATACACACTCATACAATGCTTATATGACTGCTGATGACCTCAAGATTTCAAAAGAAAGTTTCAGTGGGAAATAAGAGAAGTAAGAGTTTACAAATTAGAAATATAAGAGAATATGAAAACGTTGACATTTACATAATGTAAAAGCAATAAAATAATAAATAAAATAGTAGAATAAAAAAAAATGAAATAAAAAAACATAATGAAATAATAAAAATGAAATATAATTGCAACAGAGACAACAGTCCATTGGTGGAGTGACTGAGGTCTTTCACGGTCTTCCTGGCCTTGGTCCAGCACCGCTTGTTGATCAATTGAAAGTCAGGGAGCTTCGTGCAAATGATGCGTTCGGCTGATCTGTAGAGCTCGTTTGTCCTAACCCATGGTGCTGTTCCCGAACCAGTTCCTGTCAGGATGCTCTCTATGGTGCAGGAATAGAAATTCCTAAGCACCTTATAGGGCAGTCTAAAGTCTTCAAGCATCTTGGGTGGTAGAGACGCTGCGAGGCCTTTTTCACCACAGTGTTCTGTCACGACGTGCCCCTGTGATGGGCGTGTGCCCAAATCAATATCGCTCCTTGCTTAGGTGAGGCGGCAGCGTGTGAACAAGCTGGTCAAGCTCCCGTGGCACCTTCGCTTCCGTGAAGAGCCCATCTTCACATCCCCGCCGCTAAAGAGGAAAAGGCTACCGGGAGGACTGCGTTAAGGCCCTTCATCCCAGCCGGTAAAGCCGCCCAGCTGAAGGATGTCCAGGAGAGACTCCTGTCTGGCTTAGGCTCACCAGAGGCCCAACATAGCCTTTCTCACTATGACCACAAGCCATGTCCTAATATAGCTTCTCTCTGCTTGACTCACTTTCAATTTTTTATGTGAATGTCACATGTTTTTGTCTGTTCTTTGATTTACATTGCTATCCATGTCCAATGTATTTTAATTAATTATGTTTTGTGTTTGTGACTTTTGCACTGACCCTTGTTGATAATTCTAATCAGGTAACCATTCTGTTTGTGTCTCTGCTAAAGGATATGCTAAAAGTGATGCTGATGCTAATCCCTAACTTCTATTTCTGTGCCACAGTTTGGTTTTGTGTGTTTGCTGTTTATTAATATAATGAATTAAATCACGCCTGCAGTACAGTGTAAAGACAAAACAATAATTGCACTTTCAAACAAACAAATTGCACAGGGGTAATATTGCAGTTTAAAAAGTCGTTATTGCTGATATTACACAGTTTAGAATGTTATTGCAGTTCTGTTGCAATGGATTGCACTAGAATAATGTTGCAGTTTCAAATGGTGTTATTGCACATTGTTGGGAGAAGTGATGCATGAGAGAAATGAGATTTATGTTGAAAGTGACTAGTCGGATGTGGAGCTACATTTGTCCATATTTAGATAAAAGCCTGTCATAAGTCTCACACATCATCTTCACACCTCCTTCTGCTAATCCCACACTGCAAAATTGAGGAATACATAAAACAAAATAGACTCTACTTGTTTCTGCTAAAGTTTTACACTAAGAGGAAACTTGCGTTTATTCATTTATTCAACTTATCGTGCCTGGCCAAAAATGCTTTCACACGCTAATGTTTTCTTTGACTGACTTTAGCTGTGAGTAATGTGTGCATTCAGTTATTGCAACAACTTTATATAATGACATTGAAATCTTAGCTTAAACCAGTAATTTGACCGATCTGAAACACAGTAGAAGCTTTTCCCTGACCATAGAATACGACAATGTTGTTTATGAGAAGCTATTAAATAGCGGCTATGAAAAAAAAGGTGCTAAAAATACAACAACAAAATATTATTAAAAAGCATTAATCAGAAAAAAAAATTCAAATGTGGACAATGTTTCCATCCATTAATAATAACATTTAAATAAAAAAAAAATAGGTTATAAGACCTTTGTCAATAAGTTAAACAGAACATTTACTCACAGAGCACAGAGAGTGGATTGAACTCCATCCTGTTCCTGTAATGACTGACAGAGAAGAGATGTGTTTGATATCTACATTTCCTGTGTGTGTATGTGTGTGAGAGATAGGGGAGTTGTCAAATTTCTATTTTATTGGATACAGACATATACCCTGTCAGCTTATACCCATATTTTTCATCTGTGTATTTATGTTTTTAATAATTACACTGTGTAATTAAACTATTTTGAGTATTCACTCACGTTGTGACTCCCTTACACTCCACTAATAATTTGTGGTGAAGTGACTGAGCACACCTGAAGCACACAGGGCATGTACCATCCAGCAGACAACCTGCTACACTGTAAAAAATCGAACTAGATAAATGTTGACTTAATTAATACTGTGTTATTGGCCCAACATCTTACAGTGGTATTGGTTGAGACAACAGGTACCATTGTGTTCTTGAAAACTTTGGAGACACAGACTGAATAAACTAAAAAACTCAAGTTGAGTCAGTACTGCTATCAAACTGCAGTAAAGGGGTAAAGATGACTGTTTTGTGGACTCTTTATTTTGGGGATTTTTTTTTGAACATCTGTATGAAAAGAGAATTGATTAGATACTCGCTTATTTTAAAACATCACACAGTTACCACTAAGAATGACAAAGTAAAATCCTTGAAAATATCAAACCCTTTTGAATTCAAGCAAATATGCAGCTTTAACACGTCACTAGAATTCCAGAAACAGTGTTGTATACTCTCTGGTGATATATAGCCTTATTCATCTATTTTATTTTTATTAAGATGTGGAGCTACATGGGACAAAATTAGTCTGTAATGCCAAGTGAACACCCGTATCCATTATGCTGAATGAGCCTCACTTGGTGCTCAGACTATAAATGATACAACAGGAGAAGCACCTCTATAACACACGAATCATACCATAAAATGACACATCACAATCAACATTCTTACCTGCAAAGGAGCAACCTCAACCAAATGCCAGCCACGAGGCTTCTTTAATTTGCCACTCTATAAATGATACACACTGAAGCTCACATTAGTGTAACTCCCAGTTCAGCCAACAGTGACGTCGGAAAACAAAAGGGGGCAGGACTCGTGACCCCAGACTACCTTACTAACCACTTCACTCTCCTCCTTTTCTGCTCTCTCCTCTTCTCTCTCTTCTTTCTCTTTCTCTATTTCCCTCTCCCTGTCTCTCCATCGAGCTATACACATCGCTACTGAGCTGCCAGTGATTCAGGTCCCTCTGCTCTCTGGAGCTGTCTGACTCGTTCTGGTGTCTGCTTGGATGATGACCCATGTGGTCTGCCGTGAATGCGTGTGGTGATTGGGGATGGTTCCACTTTACCACGAAGACGGACATGGCCTCTGCTGATGCTGACGGCTGTTCTCTGAGGACTTGTGACACCAGTTGTTCAATAGTTCAGGACTGGAGTTTCCTACAATCTACCTGAGCCTCTCATAATGAATTGGACTCCATATTAACATAAACACATTTTATTTTACACATTTAACTTCTAGCCTCCTAACCTACATTATGACTGGACATCAATCCCTGCTATCCGTTATCACCCAAATGAGGATGGGTTCCCTTTTGAGTCTAGTTCCTCTCAAGGTTTCTTCCTCCTGCCATCTCAGGGAGTTTTTCCTTGCCATTGTCGCCATCGTTCTGGGCTTGCAAATCAGGGACAATAAAATCTAGTTAATTGAATTTATATAGTTCTCCACTGTCCAATGATAGGACAATCAATCAATAAGCAACCTGTCAATCAAATGCAAGTAGGAAGAGCTTTTATTTGTCCTGCCAGATACTCACGCAAATGCGCGTGCGCGCACACACACACACACACACGCACACAGAGAAGGAGAGATAGTGGTGCATTTGCACAGTTAGATAGATTTGGGAAACAAACATTTTTGTGTTTAGTGTTTGATCTCAACTAAATAACATAGCAACTGAACAGATCACAGAAAATTAAAGAATGAAAGCACAACTATTTGCAGAAAAAAAACATTATAAAATGTTTATATGTATATAAAAAGCCTGCAGAATAGGCCTGGGTCAACACATTTAGAGGCCTTGCTCAAATGTAGTATGCGAGCCAATTCTAAAGTGTGTTTAGCACATTTAAGCATGATTTCATTCAGAAATGGCAATGAATTGAGGAGACAGCAAGGTCCAGGAATTCCTAACACTCTGACCTGAACAATGTGTTTGATGTAAATGCACATGACTAGTATGGCAGGATAGATAATCTTTCCACTTTTGGTCCCAAGTAGGGTTGGGCTGGTGGACCAATGAGGTGTAAGAGACAGGAGTATTTAAAGGACCCTTATTTTTGATGGGTATGTTGGTGTCTTGTTGATTCTGGGTTCATCTCTCCCTGGCATTCTTCCTTCCTTCCTTCCTTCCACCCACCCACTCCTGTCGGCTTTCAGGTGATGACGTGTTGTGGTGATTGGCTTGGTTAAGCTGTGCTAATTATAGGTTAAATTAAATGGGGCTGTTAGCGTCTGCATTGCGAGAAGTTTGTGGTGGAGTTTGCTTTCATGTATGCTTGGTGATTGTATTAAACATCTTGGTCCATAGAGATGTTATATGTGTGTTTGCAGTAATAAACACAAAATTTGGGTTTAAGGAGGCTATTTGATCTATTGAGCCATGGCTTGTTGGAGTGACCATTTAGCTTTATGCTTTGTCTGCATCCAGTTCTAATCGGATAATGGATCCTCATGATCTCTAAGCTGATTGCTGGCTGATGATGCTACATGTGATGGCGCTGCTGATTTTCTTTTAGCTATTTTCTGGTTTGTTTATTGACTTTTTTTTTTTTTTTTTGGTTTATGTTCTTTGGGGTTTTTAGTACAATGTATTGTACTGGCCCCAGGTTAGCACCAATTATTTTGCTTATGTGCACAGCTATCTGCCCTTGTTGCCTTTTTTTTTTTTTGTACTTTTTGAGTACAGTAGTTGTTACATCCAGTGTTTTGTACCATTATTTTGATTTGTTTATTTTTCTTTATTGAAAATTGATTTTGCATGTTTTGGGTTATTGTGTTTTATTTCTTCTTGTTTTCTTTTCGTCTTTTGTTTTATTGAGATCTAATGTGCTCTACCAGAAAATAAATAAAATGTCAGGCCATCATTTCATGACCTCAAGTGCAGTTCAGTTATGCAGCACGCGATCGCGTACTACATGGCCAAAGAAATACTAAAATAATTACTAAAAAGTGCAGGAAAACAGTGGAGAGCGAGCTGCCGTCTGGACAAGCCGCACGTGTGACCCGTACATCAGCTTAAGTGTACATTTTAATGACTACTGGAATCTAAAGTGTAAATGCTTGGACACCGCATATTTTCCCGGAAACACCACGGGTGAATTTATTGCACAAACCCGAGCTGTTGCGCTGCTCCACGTGTGCATCACGACTGACAGCGGGGCGAATATGGTGAGCCGCTTCACTCAACAACTGAACTGATTACACTCAGCTATCTGTGAGTAAAGTTAATGAATAGTTGCATAATCATCCACATATAGTTTCTTTGAATGTAGTGCTACATGAGCGCAACTTCCCAATAGTGTGCAAACTTGCAAAAAAGGGAACCGACTTGTCTTTCTTGCTCACAATTTGTAATGTTGCAATGTACAGGTATATGTGAATAATGATGGTTGGTTCCTCTACTCGAAAGCTCATATTTGATTATTATAACTTGTTTTGTTTACAGAGTTTGAGGTTCACAGTGTATTGTTATTATTGACATCTTACAGATGTTGATCTACCTCAAAGTTTGTTTTAGTGTTCTTTACAATTGCACACACTTTGTAACATTTTATTTATTAAGTTTAAGAGTCTCTTCAACACTTATATTTAGTTTATTATAGGACATAAGAGACAAGATATTTTTGTTCAAATCTTTTTGTTTTTGACTATTAAAATAATTTGCCTTAGTAATGTTGGTAAATTAAAATAAAGTGGTTAAATTCTATTTTTTTTTTCTACTGGTCTTCATGAATAAATATTCAATAATTACCGATACCGAATGATATGAAACATTATATCGTGATAATTTTTTTTCTGTATTGCCCAGCCCTATGTACTCTAGCAATTTTTTATATATCTAAATGCTAATTCACCCTTGTTACACTGTAACCCGGATTAAGTTGGCAAAACTCAAAATATTTGAGGTAATCAGTTGCATCAATTTTTAAAATTAATGATGTTTCCAATTTTAAGTAAACAGAACCATCAATTTTTGAGTTTGTTGAAGTCCAGCCCGGGAATCAAACCCAGGCCTTCCGCATGGCAGGCAGAACACTTACCACTGCACCACAAGTGCTCTATAGACACTTGTGGAAGTTTTTGGACACTTTACACTGGTGGAAGTTTTACTTAAGTTATTCTTACTTAAGTACTTATGATTACATAAAATATCAAATTTGTTCAGCTAACTTGAAAAGTGTCATTTTTACAAACTCATAAATGCCAAAAAGTTCTGAACACTGCAATTATTTAACAGTACTCAATGCGTTTAATTACTTTGAGCATTAGAATTTACAGTGTAGCTTATACATCATAAGAGAGAGAGAGAGAGAGAGAGAGAAAGAAATGCAAAGAGTGTGTCTCTCTCTCTCGTATTTTTTCCACGTAAGGCAAGGCAGGTATGTACGCCATGATTTAAAAACTGCATTTTGTATTTACTCAGGTTATTTTTTTTTTCAGTTTTTATAAATATACAGTACAGACCAAAAGTTTGGACACCTCATTCAAAGAGTTTTCTTTATTGTGTTCTTTAGCCCAAACAAGTCTCTTCTGCTTGTTGCCTGTCCTTAGCAGTGGTTTACTAGCAGATATTCTACCATGAAGGCCTGTTTCACACAGTCTCCTCTTAACAGTTGTTCTAGAGACGTGTCTGCTGCTAGAACTCTGTGTGGCATTGACCTGCTCTCTGCTGCATTATAGATTTGCATTATGCTTTCCTTTATTTTATTTTATTTTTTTTTGTAAATTATTATTATTATTTGAAATATATATTCAAGCTAGACATGTAGCAAGACTGCAACTTCACTACAGCCCCCAAGAACATTTACATATTGTTACAGACTGCATAGAAATTATATATATATATATATTATATTATATATATCCCCCAAAAAATACTGCAGATAAGTTTCACACCACGAACAATAATATGTACATAACATCTCTATATCTGAGAGAAAATTGGTTTGTGAGGCCACTAATAGCTGCTTCATACAAAACATTCTTTGTGTCTGTCTCTCTGTCTTGTAATTTCTTTTTTAATTTGTAAGGAAAGTCTTAATCTTGGGGAAAAATCTAACATCCTATTATTCTTAGACTTAAAGAAGCACAAGTTTGCTGTTAGCATGAAACCACAATGACAAATGGAGGACCAATTGAAATGTTGCTTATGTTGCATCTGCTTTGACAATGTGTGTGATGAGGAATGAAGCAGAAATAATTTGATTTGTAAAGAATAAATCTAAATTAAAGCTCAGATATATAGTCATCATCTGCACCCATTTCTTACTTTTCTTTTGTAAGTTAGATTCTTACAAAAAAATTCCTCTAAAATTGTTCTGGTATAGGGACTGGACTGAAAATGAGAGCCAAAGAGCTGCCAAAATTGAAAGCCAGAAACATCCTTCAAGAAGCCTTGAGAACTATAGACTTCATTAACAATCCAAGAAAGGCTGGCTCTTTGGATGCAAAATGTGCAAAAAACTGAAGGAGGCTTTAGGCTTTTGCACAGAGCTGTGTGCATATATTACCTCACACTGAGGCCTAGTGATTCTCTTCTCTCTGGTTGTTCACAGTGGTAAAAAAAAAAAAAAAAAAAAAAAATCTAACTTTGAGATGTCATGGACGATTACCACTCCTGTTTTTATCCATCTTCATAGAAATCAGCTTGAAGTTCTAAGGGATTTGTGTTGGCTTTTGGGAGTTTGGAATTCTTTGAAAAAGAAAAACTTTTTAATTTCTCAGTCTTGCACCTGCTTTCATTTTGGTTTTAACACCAATATGAAGTCTTTGAAGTCATATCATCTTGCTCAAAAGTGTGTCATAGTGACATACATGTCCCTGATGATAATACCATGATTAAATTTTAAATGTGCGGTCTTCAGTTTATTTTTTTGTATATCTTTTGTTTGCAAAATACACCACGTTTTTTTCCCCTGCATCTAACCCTACCAAAAGACAACTGTTTCTTGTGAATCCTAAATGCATCACTCCCAATGTAACACTCAAAAGTTTATTTCATACTTCTTGTTTAAGTATTAATACACATATTTGACATCTACATTTATGCTGTTCATCACCTGCCTTGTTACCAGCCTATTACTTGTCAACTCCTGAGAAATGTATATAAATTTGTACACAATTTCTATTGAATAATGAATAGACTTTAAAAAGTGACAAAGGTGTGACAGGGATGACTGTATAAATGCTTTTAATTAATGCATACATTTAAAAGCAAAACTAACATAAATGACAGATGGCAGAGAAATCATCAAAAAATGTAAGCCTAAAGATATAACAACGTACAATAATTTCCCAGCAATTAATTAGGAAACAATTAATTACTAACTAATATATAACTAACAAATTAATCTTTAAATTTAAACTAGCACAAAAAAGGCATTTTTTTCCTAAGATATCTGAAAGCCTCTGAAAAAAACATTTAAAACACATTAAATCTTGAATCCGTATGAAAGTTTTGTTTATTAAAGCATGAATGTATTTAATGAATGGTTTTAAATTTGACCAGCTGTGCTTCTGTATCCGGCTGAACTGAAGTGGTTTCATCCCCCTCCAACACTTTGTACAAAAAAGTTCCATGGTTACATGAGCATACGTAGCATATGGCTCACTGGAGAGAAAGGGATCACACAAATACAGGTCATTAAACTAAGTTCTGGTTTGCAACATGGATCATTACCTCCTTGCCACACCCCTTAAACTAAACCACTCCATTGGTCACTCAATCAATATACTAGAATTACTGTGCATGCGCTCTTCTGACTAATGTTTGGTGGTCTGGCACTTTTAACTAGTGATATGAAGCTTAATTACATGTTAATGTCTGCATCAGATTTGCTGAAATTAGCTTTTATAAATGCGGATATTAGAAGGTGGTGCAATTCTAAGTTCTAAAGTAGCATATGATGTCTCTCACACTATATTTGATACATAATTCCAAACAATCTCTGCTGCAATGCACATAAACTAAACCAGCATTTTAATTTACTTCTTGAGATTTAAAGGTCCACCGGTCTATTATTTTTTATATATTTTAATTGTAAAATGTAATGTAAATATCAGTGGAACAAATGGATGTAGCATTCTCACTGCAATCTTTTGATTAGTCACATGCCTGAGAAATAAGGTGCATCATAATTCAGTTAATGGTGTTCAGAGTTAAATAACAGCATCTACAATGTGACATAAAACAAAAAAGTACTGAGATCAATGTCATTAAAAGAAAGATAAATTCTGTCATCAGAGATCATATCTGGGATACAACTGGATGCAGAGATAGTTATTTATTAAATTATTCATTTATTTAATAATTCTCAATGATGGTGATTTTGCAAATTAATTACTTTTTGAAAAAAAAAAAGACTGATATAACAGACCAGTATAGCACTTTGTGTCAGTAATATCATTGTTTATAGTCATGGAAGACTTCCTAGCTACATAGGAACCAGACTAAGACTTCAATGTTTTTGTAGTACACCTCATTAATGCTAGAGCCCAAATTCAATCCAATAGAATTTAATCCAATACATACTTCATGTATTCGTACTTAATATTTCGTACTTCATGGTGCTTAGTTTACATTTAAAGCTTCATAACAAGCTGTTGTCATCAGCTTTACCTCTGTGTTCAGCTTCAGTGCCGAGTATACAGTATCAGCATCCACACTGGCTTTTTCTAATTAGAGGGAAAAAAAATATTGAATTAATCTCCAGAAGAAATCAATCAATCTACACATAATGACATACTTTTCCGTACCTGTTTTTCTCATACACAGTTTCTTCTGCTGTATTTCAAGTTCAACATAAGTCACATCACAACCACTGGGTTCAGCATCAACATCTGCAGTAGCAGAAAACAAAAGTATGACACTGGTAAACAGTCTTCTAATACACAAGTCATTATAGAATCCCTTATACCACTGTGCTCTTGAAGGCTCCATTCTTGTATGTATATAATAAGAGTAATTCCATAATCATTCAGCATGTCATCTTTTCACAATATATTGGTGATCTACAGTCGTGGCCAAAAGTTTTGAGAATGAGACAAATATTAGTTTTCACAAAGTTTGCTGCTAAACTGCTTTTAGATCTTTGTTTCAGTTGTTTCTGTGATGTACTGAAATATAATTACAATCACTTCATACGTTTCAAAGGCTTTTATCGACAATTACATGACATTTATGCAAAGAGTCAGTATTTGCAGTGTTGGGCTTCTTTTTCAGGACCTCTGCAATTCGACTGGGTTGCTCTCAATCAACTTTTGGGCCAAATCCTGACTGATAGCAACCCATTCTTTCATAATCACTTCTTGGAGTTTGTCAGAATTAGTGAGTTTTTGTTTGTCCACCTGCCTCTTGATGCATTGTTCTTCATCAAACTGTTGTTGGATTGTTGGAAGAAGTTGCTGTTGGAGGGTGTTTTGGTACCATTCTTTATTCATGACTGTGTTTTGGGGCAAAAGTGTGAGTGAGCCCACTCCCTTGGATGAGAAGCAACCCCACACATGAATGGTCTCAGGATGCTTTACTGTTGGCATGACACAGGACTGATGGTAGCGTCACCTTTTCTTCTCCGGACAAGCCTTTTTCCAGATGCCCCAAACAATCGAAAAGAGGCTTCATCCGAGAATATGGCTTTGCTCCAGTCCTCAGCAGTCCATTCGCCAGACTTTTTGCAGAAGATCAATCTGTCCCTGATGTTTTTTTTTTGGAGAGAAGTGGCTTCTTTGCTGCCCTTCTTGACACCAGTTTCTTCTCGACACCAATCAAATTGTTGATTTAGGTGCAATCTTAGTAGCCACAATATCCTTGCCTGTGATTTTTATGCAACGCAATGATGGCTGCACGCGTTTCTTTCATTGTTAACCATGGTGACCTGCAAAGAACAATGATTTGAAGCATCACCCTCCTTTTAACATGTCAAGTCTGCCATTCTAACCCAATCAGCCTGACATAATGATCTCCAGCCCTGTGCCCGTCAACATTCTCACCTGAGTTAACAAGACGATCATTGAAATGATTTCAGCAGGTCATTTAATGAAAGCAATGAAATGCAGTGGAAAGTTTTTTTTTTTTTTTTTTTTTTTCGGGATAAAGTTCATTTTCATGGCAAAGAAGGACTATGCAATTCATCTGATCACTCTTCATAACATTCTGGAGTATATGCAAATTCTGGAGTATATTATAAAAACTTAAGCAGCAATTTTTCCAATTTCCAGTATTTATGTAATTCTCAAAACTTTTGGCCACGACTGTATATAATATATTGGAAATTTACTGACATGATTGTGTTTGCATAAAATTTCACAGTATTAAAATATTCTACCGTTTGTTCTGTTTGTCTTCTTTTTCTTTGTGACCTGTGCATATGTGGCTTCAACGGTCTCAGCTGCAGCTTCACCTGAACACATTACAGTGTGGTAATCGCTACAAGACATTTCTGTGTAATCTATGTTTTATCCTCCTATATAGGAGGAAATGTTGGATATAAAAATACCTGTTCCAATCATAGCTGCCCTAACTACGGTTGTGTAAATATTAGTGCTTCCTACAGAAAAAAAATATGAGAGAGAAATTTTTTAAATTTAAAATTAAATAAAATTAATAAATAAATAAAAAGTGATTAAAACAGGGTCTGACCAGCCCGAAGTGATGTGAATCCTGACTGAGAGTCTCCAGCTCCTGAACGATTCTGATTCTGCTCTGATGACTGCCTGGTTGTCTGCAGCTTTTCTGTTGAGAGAGAAAGATTCAGCATCTGAACAGGGTGTTAATAGGAGCAGAAACTATTTATTTCACAAAATACTGATTGATGAAATTATACATTTCATTTACATTGATTAATACTACAAATTGCAATTAAGACAAACCTTTCTTTATTTTGCAGCACCACAGCAGGACCATTGATATTATGATGAACAAACAGGCCAAACTTAGTCCTACAGCCACTCCTACTGTTCCAGCACTGGATCCAGAACCTGAAATTGTGAGGGGGAAAAAGCAGAATTCAAGCTTTTAAACACTGTACATATATAACTTGAGTGTCTAACCAAACTTTATAGAAAAATTAATAAAAAACAACTCACCCTGCACTGTGATGTTGACAGGATTGCTGTTTTCTCCCGATTCAGACTCACACCAGTAAACTCCAGTGGAGGATGTATTGAGGGACCTGGTGTAACATGTAGATCCTGTAACTGATCCCCACTGTGAACAATCTGACACTTTTTTATTGTGTGTGTATCGTCTCACTGTCCACCCAGTAGAGTGACTCTGGTCCTCACAGCTCAGTGAGAGAGAGTCACCAGTAAAGTGTTGAGTTCTGTTTGGATGGATGATCAGAGAGACTGGAGGAGATTCACCTTAAACATAAAATTGTACATAATTCGAACATATTATAACTGTTTATTTATTAAATACTTTACACGGAACACTTTTATATTCCATTTAATTAAACAGTGCTATTTGAATGAGCATACCTCTCTATCAGTTCTTAGGCCATTCAACTGCCATAATTATTCATCACTCATGGGGGTAAATATAACATATTCATGACAAATATAAACATAGCTGTATTCCTTTATTATGTTTTAAATCAATGCTGTGTTTATTTGCAAATTAATACACCTATATTTGATTCTCCAACACATCATTGTTGGTATAGTCCCTCACCAATGATCCACAGTGGCTGTTGGTTGGTGTATTTTGTGTGTAAGGGTCGTTCTTTTCTCTCTCCTCTGCACCTATAAACCCCTGTGTAATTAAGAGCAGCAGGACTAAGAGTGTAGGAGCCTCCAGATCCACTCCTGCTGTGGAGGAAGAATACTTTTTTCTCCTTATTTTTGCTATGACTGGTGTTACAAGGAACAAGCATGTACCAGCTGAATGTCCAGTCTGTAGAGGAGTCTGTAACCTCACAGTTTAGAGTCACTGAGTCTCCTTCAGTCAGCCAGTGCTGTGGAGATGCACTCAGTACTGCCTGTGGTTTTTCTGTCACACGGGAAAGGGACATTATTACCAAGGGAAATGTATTATTATTATTATTATTATTATTATTATTATTATTATAGTAGTAGTAGTATGTAAACATGTTAATATTTTATTTTCATTGTATTTGAATTAATTCTCATTATCTATATTAGCACGGTTTACAAAATATTTCTTTATGTAAGTGTGACTTTGCAACAGGTTGTAGAATTGAGGTGTGTTAGTTACACACATTACCATCTTCCAATCAGTGCGAGCCAAATGTTATAATAATTATAATTTGAATTTATATCGGCATTTGTAACATAATCTACATAATTTACAGTAGCTGTGCCGAGCCTTACATCGAAGGGCCAAGAGTAGGACTTATGAAAGTGCTGTATTGCTGGCCAGACTCACCTGATACAGTCAGTGTAACAGGATCACTGATCCCTGAGCTCTGAGAGTCATTCCTCTGTCCTCTGCAGGTGTAATTACCACTGTCAGAGTCATTAACAGACCTAATAATGTACTTTGTGGTGTTTTCTCTCTCTGTGTGGAGACTGTTGTTATTCTTATACCAGCTGGATGTCCATCCAGTGTCTCCTCCTCCAGGTATGTCACATCTGAGAGTAACTTTCTCTCCTCTGTACACGAGTGTATCAGGCTTTATAGACACCACAGCTTTAGTACCACCTACAAAACAATTTGCTGTTAATAAATAAAGTACTTCCTGTGTAGTTCCTGTTCCTATGTACAGAGGTGAACAGTCATTTTACATAGCACTATGAAAAATGTAATTAGAAGTAATTGCACAATTTTTACTTAATTAACTTAACTTTAACTTAATACTGAAACAATACAGTGTTTTGCATGGTTTCATTATGTATTTTTTTTATATAAAACTACTTTAATGTAATATTTTAAAAGAAAAATAAAAAGTTAAAAGCAAGTGTGAGTAATTTCACCAAGAGCACAAAGTCAAACTAAATATGAGAAAAATGACCTTGGAGAATAAAGGAAAACAATTTGTCACAGTGTCTCCCCATACATTGCTACACTTGCTGGATTTTTACTCTTGGTATTTTAACTCACTTTCAGTCTCCAGCATCCAGGACGAGTTAGTTTTACTGTTGACATTGTCATTTTAGTTTATTCCTTATTTGACTAATGCTAACTGTTTCTGTTCCTTGATTTATATTGACTGCTGACATCTCCTATGAAAGCTTATGCCCCATGATGATCTGGAATCTTTCCTGCAGACCTTTGAAAGAACGGCCAAGCAGGAAGGTTGGCTAAAGCAGTCAAGCTGTCATCAAAGCTGTGGGTAGCATTAATGGCAGTAATTCTCCTATTGACTTTATCAATGGTTTACAACCCCATCTAGTGGCAAGTTTAACGATACTTTAAACCACAATTTCTGGTGTTGATTGATGTGATCTAAAGAAATTTAGGACGCAAAATTGTGGAGGGATTTTTGATATCAAACGGGTCAGCCGTGATGTCTTAAACTTACCCTGAAAAATTATTAATAGCTTTCTGTGTGGCATTATATTAAGTGACAAGTTCAGTGACATCACATTGAGTAACATCATCACAGTGTGATGCTTTTTTTTTCCCAGCATCTGCGGCCTATTGTACACACATACACATCACAAATGGTAACACTCATACATCACACACACACACTCATACATCACACACATGCACACATACATGCACACACACACACGCATGTACACTGTTAGACCCCACAACATGTTGGTTGCTGTGTGTAGGAGGCGTGTAGGTGAAGTGCAGGCTGTGTTGGAGAGTTTTTTGTGATTATGAATTTTGGAGATTGGATTGTGTATTCTGGTTTTTTACTTTTGGTTCCATTTGACTTTGATTATTGCTTTGTCCTTTTGGTTTGGTTGCTGGCTGATTGTAAATATTTTCTATGATTTCACTGTATGTTTGTGCGCTCACCAGTAGTAGGGGTGTGCCTGCCAATTATTTTGGGTAAAATGGATTTTGTTCACTGTTTTTGGTTTAGGGAGATAGGTAAGGCATCTGTATTTTTGTTTGTGTTTTGTTTGCTAGGTAAGCTAACTTCTAAAATAGATAATCTTTTGGTTTATCATTTTGGCTTGGGTCCACCCTGAAGCTGAGCCTGGTGTTGTGTGTGTTTTTATTTGCATGTGCTTTTTGTAAAGCAATACAAACCTCACTTGTTTGTAAATTAACGTATCAGTTTAGTCTTTGTTATATTACACCACTGTGTTCCACATTCAACATACAGTTTAAAATAGAACCCCAAACCAATCCTTGGCTGTGCGGCCCAACTCTAGACTGGGACTTAACAACACACTCATACACACACGAACACACACACACACACACACACACACTCACACACTCACACACTCACATACATTCAGTACACACATGTACCAGGATGAGCTGTGGCTTCATCATAGTGGGTTATCTTTGTTAGAGGGATGCCTTATTCACAACAGGTCTTACTATATATACTGCCATAACCTCGGTTCAAGGACTTCTGGGTTAGTGTGTGAGATCATTCCAGACACTAGCCAATCAGCTCGACTGTGGGCTGCTATAAAGGTAGCGAAAGCATCTCTTTTCTGATGGAGAGCGCCCGCCCCCTTTTTTGTTGTGTACCTGACTTCCGGGTTTGCCACAGGTTTCCTCCAGACTTAACAGTGACGTCTTCTTGCGTCAACCCTCTTTTGGTAGAGTGCACGCGTTTTGTGCGCCTGACTTTCGCTTTCATATCAGTGACGTCTCTTTCTGCTGACTCTCCTTCGAGTAGAGTGCATGTCGTTTCGTTGCGCGTCTGACTTCCGTCTCAGTTTCCACTTAGACTTTTGGGGTCCCTTTTGAACAACATTGCCCTACTGGTGTCGGTAAGTGGCTCGTTTCCTGTATTTCCTGGTTGTAACCGGGATTGCTAGTGTTCATTCATTAAAATTGTAAGTTGTTTGTTCCCCTCTCTCTTTCTCTCGCTCTCTCCTTTCTATTTTGCTCATTGTGTTTTTATTTCAACTAAATATTCTTGTAGAGCTGTGAGCTAAAGATGGTGGCAGTGCGATGTGTTAGGGTTGGTTTCCCTTTCTTGTGTGTGTGTTGGTCACTCACTTGTGCCAATTGTCACTGAATTGTGTGTGGGGGTGTGTTTGGGGTGACTCTTGCTGGGATATTAATCCCCTTCTCTCTTTCCTGGTCTGCTTATCCACTGGTACGCTCCAGCTCTAATTTGATTGTATGTTTTAGTAGGTTTATCATTCTTAGTCTAGCATATCATTGATGTTGCAACTTCTTGCAATATGTAACTTTTTGAATTGTTACATTGTAAATTATTGTTTGTGAGAGAATAAACGTTTGTATACAAAACCCACGCCTCTTGCCTGCTCAGTGAACCAACCTGGGTGCCTTAGTTAATTTAATAACTAAAGTTGTTTATTTCCTTGAGTGCAATTCCCAAGGTGGCGTCATTGGCTACAGTTGTTAAAATCAGAGGATCGAGCCAGCCCCCTTCACCTCGCCACAATCTGGCGTACTCGGCAGGATCACTGTTTTTGAGCAAAGGCGTGGTTCGTTCATTTTCAAATTTTATTTTCTTTTGTCCGGCATATTAAATTCCTTTTTTAAATTTGTTCTATTGTGAGGCAAAGCAGCAGGGGACCTCTAATTATTGGGGTGAGATCTTCTCTCTTGTTGTGAGTGTGTTGTCAGAGGCTTAAATTTTGATTGGATTCCAGCCATGGAGGATGAATCGCATGAGCTGAGGAGTTTAGTTGCCCAGTTGAGGGCTGACAATGAACAGCTCCGCCAGGAACAAGTTTATGCCACTCCAGAGTCCAATATTGTGCCTTCTACTTCGCAATCTCAAACAGGTAATGTTTCTTCACTCCCTAGTGTCCCTATAACCAAGCAATTAGTTTTCGTACCTCGGGATAGGCAGTGTCCCATGTTTATGGGGAAACATGGGTTAGATTAATGGCTTGAGGAGGTACGAGTTTGTATGAGGATTCACTGATACTCAATCAGTATCATTCTGTTGTTGATTGAGAGCACACCGAGAAGGTTATTTCTATACTGCAAGAGCTGTATGGGTGTTCTCAGTCCTATGTAGCTTTGCAGGAGGCCTTCTTTTCTAGAAGACAGCTAGAAGGAGAAACCTTACAGGAGTTTTCATTGGCATTAATGAGGCTTATGGCGAGGGTAAAGCAGTGTGCCCCGACTACCATGTCTAATGCCGATGTCTTGTTGAGGGATCAATTTGTGGAACATGTTCTGGATGGTGCTTTCCATCGTGAGTTGAAGCAGATGGTGCGCAGACAGCCTGGTGCTACTCTACTGGAGGTTAGAGGTGAGGCAATTAGGTAGGAACAGGAGGGTCTCCCTAACGGTGCGCGAGGTCGCAGTCATTCCGTTCCATCAGCGTTGGGTTTTCAGTATGGAATTCAGAATGGGCCTAGTAGTGTGGCGCATGCCCCTCCAGCAGAGATGGTTGAGTTGAAGGGGTTGTTGAAATGTCAGCAGGAGCAATTGAAAAGTCAGCAAGAGCAGCTGGAAGCAGCTTGCCCATAGCATTGCTCTGTTACAGCCTTCTCATCAGCATAGCCGTTCTCCTCGTAGAGACCTTGTGTGCAGGCGTTGTCAACAACCTGGCCACTGTGCAAGAGAGTGTGATTGGGTGCGTGCTCCCCCCCGGTCTTACTCATCCCATGTTTCTACCGCATCTGAAAGGCAGTCCTTTCCAATGCCGGCTCTGGAAAACTAGCACCCACCGCGCTGCAGAGCCACAGTTCGGGGGGTATTTTATTGGCTCACGGGCCACCCTAAATATAGTATAGGGTGGAGTTAAAGTATCGTTCTTGCTAGACACAGGTTCGATGGTGTCCACAATTACGGAGAGCTTCTTTCTTGAAAATATCCAGCCTTGGGGTCAGGAGTGTCTTTAGTCATGCCATTGGCTGCAGCTTAGGGCTGCTAATGGGTTAGCCATTCCATATATTGGTTATTTGGAATTGGACGCGGAGCTGTGTGGTAAGGTAATACAGCAATGCGGAGTGCTAGTGATTAAAGATCTTCCCGGGGTTAGCCAACCTCAAGTGCCTGGTGTTTTGGGGATGAACATCATCCGTCGGTGCTATAAAGAGCGTTTTGGGCAGCATGGTTTGGCTTTGTTTGACTTGCCCTCTGTTTCAGAGGCTTCAGCATCTGTCATACAGGCACTGCAGCAGTGTCATGAGTCCAGTGCTTCATCTACTTATGAGCTTTCTGTTAGGGTAAGGGTTCAAGGTAGTAGGACTTGTCGGATCCCGGCTAGAGCTATGAAGCTGGTAGCGGCCACTTGCTCCGACCAGTACTCAGGTTTAGGGCTGGAATGATTCCTCGAGTAAATCGAATAATTTAATAAACACAACAAAAAAGGGGACGGGCGCGCTACATCAGAGAAGAGACGCTTCCGCTACCTTTATAGCAGGCCACAGGCGAGCTGATTGGCTAGTGTCTGGAATGATCTCACACACTACCCAGGTGACACGGAACTCCTTGAACCGAGGTTATGGCAGTATATATAAAACAGTGCAACCTGTTGTGAATAAGTCATCCCTTAAAAAAAGATAACCCACCATAATGAAGCCACAGCTCATCCTGCTACACACACATACAGACGCATACATACACACACACACATTACAAATGTTAACACTCTCACACTCAACACACCGCACTCAACAAATATTTAGGGCCCAAACTGACATTACCCCTATATAGCGTCTAAAATGTGGAAGTTGTATGGTGCACTCGGGCGGCGATGGCTTTTTGTAGGTCTTAACACGCTCAAATAACACAGGTTGTGCAGTGCCCCCGGGGTGGCAGTGGCGCAGGTTGCTTAGGCCCGTCATCGTTGCTTGCAACTATTTTTTGTTTATTTGTAGTTTTACTCCGTGTCCAAGACCATTAAACCTCTTGTCCTCAGTATTGTGTGAGGGAAAATAGTTTATTTGGCTGTCAAAATGAACACCAAAGCTTTGTTGAGGACAGTACATACGTTCCTCATGTTTCATTTGTCCTGAAGCTTGCTGATGGTCCTGTGTTGAGTTTACCATTCTGTTCACATCACTATTAAAGCTAATGCTAATGGCCAGGTATTATTTCTGTGCTTCAGTTTTTTATGTTTACTAGTATGTTGAATATGTCACACCTTCGCCTGCATCCTGTTTATTCTTCCCTATAGAATACTAACCCACCTTTTACATGCTGCAGGCAGTGGGATAGTGTGTGATGCTTGGTTTGCATTTCCACCATTCAACTCAGCCATGCCATGCTCTGTCCCAGCCATGCCATGCTCTGTCCCAGCCATGCCATGCTCTGTCCCAGCCATGCCATGCTCTGTCCCAGCCATGCCATGCTCTGTCCCAGCCATGCCATGCTCTGTCCCAGCCATGCCATGCTCTGTCTCAGCCATGTCTTGCTCTGTCCCAGCCATGCCCTGCTCTGTCCTATTATATATCGTGATTGATGTCACCTACTTCATATCTATGTCATGGTCACTCATTTTATATACATATTGTCCTGTACAGGGTCATGGGAGAACTCATGGAGGACAAGGGGACACAGCATACATGGCAGGTACTCTGTTCCCGGCAGGTACACCCTAGGTATGGTGCCAATCCATCACAGGGTAAACAAGTGCACACTCATTCACACACTATGCTCTGTCACGGTGAGCCTATCTTACTATAGATGTATCTTACTATATCCACTTACTATCTCCTATTGTGCCTCTTACTATCTCAAATTGTCTCAGCAGAGGAAAAAACAGTGTCACCCAAGGCTTGCAGGCTATGGTAGCAATGTTCAAGGGAGGGAGGGCAAGGGTGAACATTTCCCTACCAGACCGGTAGGCCCAACATCTTCTATGCAAGCTCACTCCCGATGATTTTCTGGAATCATCTGGGATCATGCAGACCTTTGAAAGAATAGCCGAGCAGAAAGGTTGACTGAAGTAGTCAAGCTGTCCAAGCTGTCATCAAAGCTTAAACCTAAAATGGATTCCGGGTGGTTCAACACTTATTTGTTTACTACTCTATTCTTCAGGATTAATGTACAAAGGTGGAAAAAAGGAGAAGGTATGTCCAAACTTTTGACTGGTAGTGTATGTCTTGTTTGTGTGTGATATTAGCCTTGAGGGTTGCTGGTTGATGAGTTTACTATAATTAATCTTTTAAACAGGCAATAATTTAAACATTCAAACAAACAGACAAATGAGCACTCACCTTGAGCATGTTTCCCTGGTATAAATGAAATCAGCACTGAATAAGAACAGAAAGAGAACATAGAAGTTAAACATATAAAAGATTTGGTACATTAATAAAACACAGCACGTAACAGACACGATGAAGACATATATATATATATATATATATATATATATATATATATATATATATATATATGTGTGTTTTGAACCACATGCCATGACTTAACTTCAACTTAAAGTAAATCAAATTTTACTTAAAAATTTTCAGGAAGCCCAAATGTAACGCATTTTAGTAAAAGTGTTGTGGTAATACCATGTGGGCAAGAGCTTAATGCATATAAGTGAGTTACAGACAGACAAGAAGAAGGGTGGTGTTTTTTTTTTTTTTCTTTTTTTTTTGGGCAGCCTTATATACTACAGTATATACTGTGTATATATGTGTTCTCTCTCCCTCTCTCTCGCTTTCCTTCTCCCTGTCGAGCTACACATCTCATTCCTGAGCTGCCAGTGATCCAGACCCCCTTTGCCCTCTTGGCCTGTCTGACTCATCCTGGTGCCCCGCTTCTGGTTGGAGATCTCATCACATGGATGCCTCGTGTGGTCTCTTTGGGATGCATCACTCCACCATGGGTTTCACTCCACCATGAAGACGGTTCTGGCCTCGACTGATGCTGTTTCTCTCAGTACTTTCCTTGGTACAGTCCTACTCCTCGATAAAAGTAAGAATAGAAAGCTTTGGAAATAACTGTTATGTTATGTAGAAATATTTTCAGTTCTAAATAAACTTTGAGCCTAATTCCTATGAGTGATTCTAAGTTGCTTAGTAAATATGGGCTCTAGTTATTAAAAAAATAATCTACTGCAGCTTTCTCGGCTATTTAAAGAAAAAAAATCACAATTGTTATGTGGCCTCTAACTGTTTGTCCTGCATCTGTATAAGGATAAAGAGGTGCACTTTTCTGCATCACTCCTTTACAGTTCTACAGTTTTAATTAATGTATTTATTTATTTCTATTTAAACTTAGACTTCCTGGCCAAAAATCGTTCCACACTCTAATATTTTGCTGGACATTGTTTACCTGTGATTTAATGAGTGCTTTGCTGTGGTATTAACCTTATGCAATGTAGTAATAGAAATATTTGCTTTAACTAGTAATTTGACCCCTCTGAAAAAAATAAATAAATCATGGCCACGGGGCATGTATTCTGATAATGTTATTCAAGAAAAGAGAAGATATTAGATAGTTTTTAAATAAATAAAAGCTAAATAGCTTGTTTTAATTCAAATGTTATATTGCTTTCCCTGCACAAAAAGAAAGGAAAAGTAGGTTATGAGGCATTTTGTCAATAAGTCAAAGAGAACATTTACTCAAAGAGCATCACGTGGAGTGCACTGAGCTTCCTCTTCTTTCTCTAATGACTGTCTGCCTGACAAAAGTGGTGTGGTCGACTGTTGCGACACTTCCTTTAGCCTCTCAGAGAGAGAGCGAGAGAGAGTGTGGGGTGTTGGGAGATAAATACATTTTATGTATTTATTTATTTGAATTAATATCGCATATGTTAAACTCACACACATCCCATGTTTTACATTTTTCCTGAACCTTGTCGACTAGTATGTTGAATATGTCACACCTGCATTCTGTCCATCCTTTAAGATACAGCAGGCAAGGAGAGAGTGTGATGCCAGGTTTGCCGTGCCAGCATTAGACTCTGTTCCTCCATGCCCTGCTCTGTCCCTGTTATGACTGCCTCCATCCCAGCCATGCCTGGCTCCTGTCAGGCTCTCACCAGAAGGCTAAGATGCAGCCTCATCAAAGACACTTACTGCTTGAGTCACTTCAACACTTATTGTGTAAATGATGTCACCTGTTTTTGTTTGTCCATTGATTTACATTGCCATTTATGCCCCATAGGTTTTAGTTGCCTATGTCTTGGGTTTGTGATGTTTGCCCTGAGCGTTATTGATGGTTCTGTTGATTGATGCAAAGCCCTAGTTATATGTGACGTGATGTATACATGTGACGTGAATAAAAGACCATGGATGGACTCATTCCTCAGTATGGCAAACCTTCACCCATGCTGTGACGGATAGTTAGTGTAATCAATGGTTATTAGAACATCTAGTATGCAGAGTAATTCATATATTTAATTGTATGAGCGGTGTAAATGTCCATTATTATAACTCATAAATGCCTCTTATCCAAATAGATTACTACGTCAGAGCTACCTGTTGTATGAGAGGATATCAAAAAGTTTCAAGATTCACGCACAAAAGATTCTGTCCCTTTCACCGTATGTCCTCCCTCAGACACCTTAAAACCTGGCAGTAGAATTCGTTATTAATGGTCTGGTCCCTGAGGACCAATTCTCGATGGACAATGGCATGAATGTTGAAAAAGACAATGAGAATGGACCTGGCCTTGCTTAAAAAAGCCTTGCTTAGTTTAAGTCATGGAGATGATGGGATCTTCCACTGTGAAAACGGTTGCTTTGTCTCAGGGTTGTACCCATACACCAAAGTTCCGACATAAAGGATGGGTCTTTCACGGTACACGGACGGAGTTCTTGGCAGACTTGAATGCGATATTTCTTCTGTTCCTGGGTCAGCAGACTGCAGAGGAACTCATCAGCAACACAGCGCATGTTCAAATCATACATGAGCATTGCCTGGACTGTTCCGTACGACACACAGACAATGTCAGCAATAAGATCTCTTTACTGGTTCACTTGGAAAGCAACATCTAAGGACTCCCACTACTCTCCCTGGTTGTTATTTCTTAAAAACTATCCTTAACCTCTCACTATTTCTGGTTCTTCTTTACAAATATCCTACTCTGTAATTACTCTCCATCCTACTTTTAACTTGTCCATTGTTCACCTAAGAAGATGATCCTTGACCCTGGTGGATATGTGGAATCCTACCTACTTCCCTCAGACTGAAGAAGCCACTTGGATAAGTAGTGAAATATCAGATCCCCAAAAAAGCCTCTAGGTCAACAATAACTACATCTACCAGTATTAGCAGTTCTGCTCTATAAATATGGCATGACATGCTATAAAATAACATGAGAATTAATTTTCAATTCAATAAATTGCGATTTTTTTGATAATTTATTAAGAGTAAACTTCTTTTTTCAGTTATAAGACTGTTTAATTTTAGCCCTGTTATCAGTCTCACAGATCACCTTCACACCTCCTCCTGCTAAACCCACATTGCTGAATAGACAAAAAAAAAAAAAAAAAAAAAAAACAGCAACTTTTACCAATTTTAAGGGCCTCTACTTGATTTTCCATAACACTTGATGATGTTTTTAGACTAACAGGTAAATAATATTTATTTATTTAAACATATCCTGACAGGCCAAAAGCAATGCTTTTTTTGATGGACTATCTTTACCTGTGATTGTGTGCATTTACCATGTCATTATTGTAACAATCTTATGTCATGTATTAATGACAGAACTGGTGTAAACTGGTGTTTAAATCAGTAATTTGATTTGATTTGAAACACAGTAAGTGTCTTCTGACAGCACTGAAATGAGAAGCCATTATATACTGTAGCTGCATCAAATATTTCCATACAAAACTATTTAGTTAAAAGATATTAATCACTGCTGTAATATTTGTAATTGTTTATTTTTGCTGCACAAACAGCAACAAAACATAGAAAAGTAGGTCATGAGTCTTTTTTTCAATAAGTTAAAGAGAACATTTACTTACAGAGCATCACAGAGAGAAGACTGCGCTCCATCATGTAACGACTAACTGACTGAGAAGTGAGGTGTTTGACTGCCTCTACACTTCCTGTTGCCTTTGTGTGTGTGTGTGTGTGTGTGTGTGTGTGTGTGTGTGTGTGTGTGTGTGTGTGTGTGTGTGTGTGTGAGAGAGAGAGAGAGTTATTTTTTTTTTATTTACTGGGCACAACTGTTTATCTGTTTCTTTATTTCATTCAAAACTGTTTAAAGAGTTAACCGTTTAAACTTCTTTATAGAGTATCCACTCACTTTGTGACTCCCTCACAATCCACTAATAATTTTGTGTGAGATGACTCAGCATGACTGTACCACACCGGTCACCTACCATCCAGCAGATAACCAGCTGCTATAAAAAGATTCCACCATCATTCACCTCTGTACTAAGCCATGCATAGGTAAAAAAATAAAAATAAAAAATAAAAAACTGGAGAAACATTTATTCTGCAAGAATATATGGCCTAATGTGACTTGGGTGGAAAAAATGGGCATAAAAAAAAAAGTTTAAAAAAATCTCAACAAAAATAAAATGGGTCTTTGTCATAAAAACTTGATCCTCAAGCATTCTGTCCAGCAGTTGGCAGTAATGCACAAAACAAACAAACAAACAAACAAAAAAAACATGCCTGCCAACCCATCAAAATAAAATATTAATACTAATAATAATAAGAAGTAGACGAAGAATTATTTCTCTTGCATGGCTTATCGATTTAATTTAAACTAAACTGATGAAGGTAATTTGAGATTGTTAGACATAAAAAAAAAAAAATCTCGAATGGTAATAAGATTGCACTTTTCCATTAAGACCTGACTTTGTGAGACTGATGGATAAAGAGGTCTACAAGAATGAAGTCAATAACTGAGTAGCACCATTTTATTTAAAGTTCATAGACCTTGTTTACCACATAACAAGGAAAATCTACTTAAATTGTTACATCACAATGCACAGATGAAGGAAAAGTTATTTAAATAATTTGATAATAGCAATAGCACCTGCTTTCACATTAAACCAGGAATGCTCATATTATCCAAAATCTTTCATCTACCATTAAAATAAGCCAAACCAAATCAAGGTTTTCCCTTTTCTTTTCTTTCTTTTTTTTGCTACACAGTCCATGAGGATCATCAAAATTACAAAGAATTTTTTTTTTTTTTTTTTTTTTTTTTGGTACTGTGGAATAATCTACATAAGAACATTATGGAATTCCATATGTGGGTTTTATTTTATTTTATTATTTTTTTTGGCAATAGCTCTTTACCAGCGCTGAAAATTTATGGGTTAAGAAGAACCATCAGTGAACGTAAGCAGGAGTATGGAACCGGCTCAAATCACATTGTAGAGTGCAATGTTTACATAGACAATTTGTTGATATCCCTCTCAACAATATGTCTTTATAAAAGGACTTTGGATGGAAAATGATTAGCAGTTCAACAGGGTCTTGGCTTGATGTAGGAAATTTCCTCATGTGGCAGTGGAGAACAAATTTTGTTAAATATTTAAACTGAAATTGATTTGATATGCATTTCAATTAAGGATGTTTTCTAATCTGATTTTGCAGTCTGAGGAAGACTCATCTTTCATGATACTTGATGGTTGATTAGGGATTCAGCAGATTTATAATCATCATTCTTTAATCTCTCGCATGAAAAGCCAAAATATCAATAATAAATTAATCTTTTATTTGTCAAATAATTTACAATAGAGTGATTTTTATTTATTATTATTATTATTATTATTATTTTTTTTTTTTTTACTTTCCATTTTGTTAAGAAACTGGGATCAGAGTCACTTTGAGGGTCATGAAAGTTCCACATATCTTACTATTAGCACTGCTATTGCATGATACACGATGTTCACATAGAGGTATGCAATGTTCTAAAAGTAAAATTTATTTAATGTTACTAAATCCACAAATTTCATCACATAGCTAGAGTTAAAGTCAAAGAATATAGAAATAATACACTGTAAGGATGCTGTAGACAATGAACATCCACATGATGAGGAGTAAAACTGTTATATTTTAAAACAGTTAATGGATTAAACATAGTCGAATGTTTATGACTGTACTAGAAAAGGTGCAGGGGACTACAATGAGTGTCATGTGATTGTGAGGTACAAAGCCAATTGAGAAAGGAGTCAAAAGCATGGCATTTGAGCAAAAAAGGTTATCATACAATGATACATATCATTACAACCTCTCTTTATACAGCGACTCTGCTCACTCCTCTATGACTGCACTCTCGGTTCTCTCTCCATCAGTTTGAGCTGTTAAAAAAAAATAAGTTCACTTTTGTAGCAGGTTCAAAGAAAATGTTTGTACCATGAAGCCAGTTAAACTGCATTTGAACTCATTCTAAACACAGTTTAAAGGTTGAAGTGAAGTGAAAAAGCAACAATGTTTCAGGAAAAAAAAGTGTTAGAAAATTAACATCACACATTCAGTCATTTTCAATAGTTCATAAGTGGTTGGCTCATGATTAAGAAAACTTTCATAAATAGATTTTATCGTATTTATTTTATACATTTTATACACCTAGGTAAATTGGAAAGGTGCACATTAATTGATAATTAGAAAGACATTATTGCAAAACTGTTATTTAAAAAAAAAAAATATATATATATATATATATATATATATATATATATATATATATAAAGTTTATTTGAATTATGTAGATGTAGATAAGTCAGTGATGGCTTCAGAAACAGATTATTTCACCAGCCGTGGCATATTGCACTTGCATAATGTAGTGAAATTGTGATTGCATTGGCCAATGTTTTGCTAATGTAGCAAGGTAATACGAATAATAGTAATAAATAGACAGACAACCTGTTACTCTAGTCATATAAAATATAGTTTCATCATTATACGCACAGAGATGTACTAAAAGTGTTCTCACCTCGAGCTCTATAACATTTGAGTAGCAAAATGATGGTGACCAGCAGATATGGAGAGGCTGTCACGATGCTACTGATCAGCATGAGCACTGAGAATGGAGCTTCTACATGTGATGGATCTGATAGAGTAAAAGAATAATTATAACAACACTTTATTTATGCTAAACTGTTGGGATGTTTTAACCCTACCTGCAGTAGAAACAAACGCATTTACACTAATACATTCTACAGCATGTGAACACGATGCATATTGTACACAGCTTTTCATACACTTAGCACCATGCTATATTATGTGGAGATATAGAATTCAGCAGGTTATATAATAGACTCTCCTCTTCCTTGGTGTTTACAGTGATAGAAACCTCCATCTGACTTTGAGACCTTATGGATGGTCATCTCTCCTGTAGTCTGTATGTGGAGAACTGGTACATTTTTATAGAAATCAGCTTGGAGGAATTTGTGTAGTGATATAAACAGTGTGGAGTCAGAGGATGTCCCTCAGTTACAGGATG
>JAAGKR010003366.1:1919-18584 GCA_011419295.1 Clarias macrocephalus | reverse complement strand
ATCTCTCGCATGAAAAGCCAAAATATCAATAATAAATTAATCTTTTATTTGTCAAATAATTTACAATAGAGTGATTTTTATTTATTATTATTATTATTTTTTTTTTTTTTACTTTCCATTTTGTTAAGAAACTGAGATCAGAGTCACTTTCAGGGTCATGAAAGTTCCACATCTCTTACTATTAGCACTGCTATTGCATGATACACGATGTTCACATAGAGGTATGCAATGTTCTAAAAGTAAAATTTATTTAATGTTACTAAATCCACAAATTTCATCACATAGCTAGAGTTAAAGTCAAAGAATATAGAAATAATACACTGTAAGGATGCTGTAGACAATGAACATCCACATGATGAGGAGTAAAACTGTTATATTTTAAAACAGTTAATGGATTAAACATAGTTGAATGTTTATGACTGTACTAGAAAAGGTGCAGGGGACTTCAATGAGTGTCATGTGATTGTGAGGTACAAAGCCAATTGAGAAAGGAGTCAAAAGCATGGCATTTGAGCAAAAAAGGTTATCATACAATGATACATATCATTACAACCTCTCTTTATACAGCGACTCTGCTCACTCCTCTATGACTGCACTCTCGGTTCTCTCTCCATCAGTTTGAGCTGTTAAAAAAAAATAAGTTCACTTTTGTAGCAGGTTCAAAGAAAATGTTTGTACCATGAAGCCAGTTAAACTGCATTTGAACTCATTCTAAACACAGTTTAAAGGTTGAAGTGAAGTGAAAAAGCAACAATGTTTCAGGAAAAAAAAGTGTTAGAAAATTAACATCACACATTCAGTCATTTTCAATAGTTCATAAGTGGTTGGCTCATGATTAAGAAAACTTTCATAAATAGATTTTATCGTATTTATTTTATACATTTTATACACCTAGGTAAATTGGAAAGGTGCACATTAATTGATAATTAGAAAGACATTATTGCAAAACTGTTATTAAAAAAAAAAAAAAATAGACAGACAACCTGTTACTCTAGTCATATAAAATATAGTTTCATCATTATACGCACAGAGATGTACTAAAAGTGTTCTCACCTCGAGCTCTATAACATTTGAGTAGCAAAATGATGGTGACCAGCAGATATGGAGAGGCTGTCACGATGCTACTGATCAGCATGAGCACTGAGAATGGAGCTTCTACATGTGATGGATCTGATAGAGTAAAAGAATAATTATAACAACTCTTTATTTATGCTAAACTGTTGGGATGTTTTAACCCTACCTGCAGTAGAAACAAACGCATTTACACTAATACATTCTACAGCATGTGAACACGATGCATATTGTACACAGCTTTTCATACACTTAGCACCATGCTATATTATGTGGAGATATAGAATTCAGCAGGTTATATAATAGACTCTCCTCTTCCTTGGTGTTTACAGTGATAGAAACCTCCATCTGACTTTGAGACCTTATGGATGGTCATCTCTCCTGTAGTCTGTATGTGGAGAACTGGTACATTTTTATAGAAATCAGCTTGGAGGAATTTGTGTAGTGATATAAACAGTGTGGAGTCAGAGGATGTCCCTCAGTTACAGGATGGACAGAACAGAAAATTTACACTACTTCATTTCACTGTGAAATGAGTTAGTGTGATTGAGTTTTGTGGCGTTGAATTGGTTAAATATGAAGGATTGCAGCTTCATTCAGTGTTTTACCTGTTTTGCTGTAGTTGATTAAGCTAATGCGAAAAGCATGACTATGAATTTCTGTTGCTGTTTTGATGTAATATTACAATTACAGAACATTCAGAACATTTAATGATGTTCTGAATATTACTAAGATGAACTAATTAAGTGTTTCTGGTTGAACAGTTCTCCACAATTTGAAAACTCAGAGTTTTGAATATTCTGCATTTAAATAAAAAGAGAAGACTCACCCTGCACTGTGATGTTGACAGGATTACTGTTTTCTCCAGATTTAGACTCACACCAGTAAACTCCAGTGTGGGATGTGGAGAGGGAGCTGATATTACATGTAGATCCTGTAACTGATCCCCACATTAAACAAAGTGACACTCCCTCACTGTCTGTGGATCGTCTTACTGTCCATCCAGTAGAGTTACTCTGGTCCTCACAGCTCAGTGAGATAGAGTCACCAGTAAAGTGTTGAGTTCTGCTGGGATTGATGATCAGAGAGACTGGAGGAGATTCACCTTAAACACAGAACATTAAATAATAGGTATAACTAAATGTTTTATATTATAGCTGTTTATTTATTGAATAATTTGCATTAAATACAGTTACACACATTTAGCTAAAACAATTCTACTTGAGAATAATCATCAACCATCCTCAAACATTCTTCACTCAAAGGGTAAATATAGTTTTTTTTTTTTTTTTTTTTTTTTAAACAACAAATTTAGGCACATTTGTATTCATCATATTTTGAATCCTTGTTGTGTTAAATTGTATATATAAATGATATATGTACTGCGTATATGTACTGTGTACACACATGCACACATATAGTAAACTTGATAAATGAGCGAGTCTTGTTTTACGAGTACCAAGTATCATCGAGTATCAGGTAGCATGCATACGCTTCTTGTTTTGATCACATGATCAACTGAGCCAATGGTTCTTCTCTCCCTCGCAATGCAGAATTGGGGGTAATTGACTCCCATGCTCGGGCTCAGTGCACGTGCATCACTTGTATAGTAAAAATTCGTGTGCTTGGGTACTGTTACTATAACTCTGTCACCATGTGTGGATTGTAAAACATTTCTTATTTTGTGTCACCCACACACTTATGTGAGATTTCAGTCTCTATTCTGTAAACTGTTGTGTGTGTATGTGAAAGTCGTCTTACACAACAGCGGCCCCTTCCCTTGTGTGCAAGCTAGTGGGTGTGTGTGTGTGTCCATGTGTCTTGGCGTGCTTGGTTGAGTTGGAATCTATGCCAATACACTGTTGTGTGCATGGGTGTCTGTGTGCACACGGTGTGCATTACTCACTTATCATCTATATCGCTTAATCCTGTATTCAGGGTCATGGGGGGCCTGGAGCCTATCCCAGGAGACTTGGGGCACAATGCGGGATACACCCTGGACAGGGTGCCAATCCATTGCAGGGCGCACACACACTCAATCACACACCACGGCCAATTTGGGAATGCAAATTAACCTAACCTCTACATGTCTTTGAACTGTGGGAGGAAACCGGCCTACCCGGAGGAAACCCACCAAGCACAGGGAGAACATGCAAACTCCATGCACACAGAGACAGGAATCGTGCCTGGCCAGGAATCGAACCCGGACCCTGGAGGTGCAAGGCGACAGTGCTAACAACTACGCCACCATGCCACCACATTTGCGCATTCATTTTTTAATTAATTATTTTTATTTGAATATTTTTGGGTTGTGGAATGAATCATCTGAGTTTCCATTATTTCTTATGGGGAAAAGTTGTTTTAATATACAAGTGTATATCGTATCTTATGAAGACATTAGTGTTAATATTTTTCCTCACCAATGATCCAAAGTGGCTGTGGATTGCTGCGCTCTGTGTGGAAGGGTCGTTCTTCTCTCCATCCTCTGCACATATAAACTCCTGTATGATTATGAGAAGCAGGACTGAGAGTGTAGGAGCCTCCAGATCCTCTGCTGCTGTCTGAGAGCTTGAATATATGGTAAACAAAATAGCTCTCGGTAATTTCTCTATACCATCTGAATGTCCAGTTTGTAGAGGAGTCTATAACCTCACAGTTTAGAGTCACTGAATCTCCTTCAGTCAGCCAGCTCTGTGGAGATACACTCAGTACTGTTCGCGGTCTCTCTGTTACACAGCAAATGCAAAAACACACTTAAATCTGTACATTTACTTTATATGCTATAATCATATTTCAATCTGCCTAATGTCACACCAAATACAGAGTAAGGAATAAGCACAAATAATAAATTGTCAGGCTCACTAAATGGCGTGTTGGATCCAAGTGCAGACAGCGTGAGAAGATCTGTGGTAGAACTGAAGTGGTGCTTATAAGTGCTTATAAACGACTGAGCAGGCAACATGATGGTTTTTAACTCCGCGCTGCGGTATGAGCAGAAGCCTCGCTGGAAAGCAGAAGCACGAAGTGCCAGCGCGAGTGGGATGTGTGTGTGACGCAAGCATTGCATGAATGTAGAAGTTCGCAGAGCCGGTGTTACGGGGCGGTTGGAAACATGGAACAGGAGTGTTTAGGTGATCATGACGGGGCTGTGGCTTGGCGTGTTGTGACAGTAAATATAGTAACTAAAGAAAAATAAGATCATACAGTATATAAAATATAAATATAAAAATAAAACTAGTTACACCATGATGTTAGGTGAGTGTAACTACATGCCTGAATTACACAACATTTTAATAAAGTCGCGAATACAGCCAAAGAAAACCTCTGGACACTCTAGGGACACACCACTCCATGGACTCTTGGGGTTTTCATATGCTTCTGGGACTTTTATGTTGACACTATTGTTTATTTTGATCTGACGTGAACTCGTATCTGAATTAAGCACTGGAATGTCTTCTGATTTGTTTTCCCTATGTAGCAGGATGAGCTGTGGCCTCATAATTTTAGGTTATCTTTGTTATATGGATGCCTTATTCACAACAGGCTGTAGTGTTTTATATACTGTATACTGCCGTAACCTTGGTTGGAGGACTTCCGGGTCACCTGGTTAGTGTCTGAGATCATTCCAGATGCTAGCCAATCCGCTCGTCTGTGGGCTGTTATAAAGGTAGCGGGAGAGTCTTTCCTCTAATGTAGAGCACCTGCCCCGTTTTTGTTGTGTACCTGACTTCCGGTTTTGCCACAGATAAGAATGCTCCCTGCAATCGGTTAGCTATGCTTATGGACAGCGGTAATCACTTAAATTGGTTTTTATGTTTCCTCTGGACTCGTTAACAGTGAGGTCTACCATCAACCCTCTTTTGTAGAGCTCGCGTGTTGTTTTATTGTGCGCCTGACTTTCTCTTTCATATTAGGTATGAATGCTTCTTGCAATCTCTTTTCTATGCTCATGGGCAGAGGCACTTGTTTAAATCAGCTCCTAGACTCATTTTGGATTCTTCAACAGTGACGTCTTTTTCTGTTGACTCTCCTTTGCGTAGAGTGCACGTCGTTTCAACTCAGGTATGAATACCATTTGCCATTTACTAGTTATGCTTGTGGGAAATTATCATTTAAATTGAATTGCAGATGTCCTCTGGATTCCTCAGTAGTGAAATCTATTCCTATCGACTCTCTGTAGTTTAGAGGCGCATGCCTTTTGCTGCACTTCCAACTTCCGGTTTCGTTTCAGGTATGAACGCTATACGCTATTTTTTCTGTGACTATTGCTTAGGGTACTTACTGTTGTATGTTATAGTTTCCACATAGACTTTTAGGTTCCCTTTTGAACAACATTCCCCTACTGGCGTCGGTAAATCTGTCGTTTCCTGTACTTCCTGGTTGTAAACGGGATTGTTAGTGGTCATTCATCTAACATTTTTGGAAACCGGTATGTACTTTTTATTTAGTACATTTATTGTCCACTGTGTTATGCCCATGTTAATTTGTTTCATTTTGATCATAGAAACTATAGGTCAAAATGGGTGCTGTGGATTTTTGCATGAACGCTGTTGCTTTGCTTGAACACCCCCGGGGCCCCCCGTTCTATTTTGCTGGTTGTGTTTTATTTCAATTATTATATTTTCCAATCTTGTAGAGCTGTGAGCTAAAGGTTGTGGCAGTGCGGTGTGTTGGGGTTGGTTTCTCTATTTCGTGTGCGTGTTGGTCACCCCTTTGTACCAATTGTCACAGTGAATTGTGTGGGTATGATTCACGTGCGTTTGGGGTGACTCTTGCTGGGATATTCACCCTTCCCCTCTTTTTGAGTCTGCTTATCCACTGGTAAGCTTCAGCTCTAATTTGATTATTGTGCATCATTCTTAGTGTAGCATACACTTGACGGTGTAGTTGCAACTTCTTTTACTATTACTATATGTAACTTTTGAACTTCTACATTGTGTATGACTGTTTGTGAGAAAAAAAAACATGTTTTTGTATGAAATCCACGCCTCTTGCATGTTCAGTGAACTTACCTGGGTGTTTTAGTTAAATTAATAATTAGGGTCATTGATTTATTTGGGCGCAATTCCCAAGGTGGCGTAACTGGCTACAATTGTTAAAATCAGTGGATTGGCGGAGTTCGAGGCACCCTCCTACACCTCGCCACACCTGTTTTTGTCACCACATGTTGTATTGTGTTCTGAACCTAAGCAAAGTCTAGCTTCCAGTTTTCATTAGTTTGCTTGTTTTTATTCTTATTAAAGTCCTAAATTCTGCAACTATGCCATTTCTGCATCCTCCACTGGCATCCATGACAATTTCACCAAAATTTTAATAAAAATTAAATTCTTGCAGGTAGTTGTGTAGTGTGTGTATATATTACATATTAATTTACATTATCTGTTAGAACATTTTATTAAATGTTTTATTTAGCAGTAAATATTGCCGGGATTGAGGTATGTTAGCTAAACAAATTCCATTTTACAATCACTGTGTTAATGTTATAATCATACCGTCTTGGCATGGCAGGTCATGCCCACATCTCAAGTAAGGTCATGATCACCTGCACACTCCTGCTCCACGATCCATCCCGCTCCTTGCTTTTCACCATCTTATTCATCACTCCAAGCACACCTATTGTCAATTCCAAATCATCGCAGCTCTCTATTTAACATGCCTTCAGACAACAGCTCCCCGCTAAGAGTGTGCTATTCATCCCCAGTATTCCAATACTTCTTCTTGCTTTGACCTTCCGAATCTCAGCTACGCTCTGTTTTCATGACCTCGTCTGTCTCACATTACGGATCCTTTGCCTTCACAGATTTACTGCTGCCGACCCTCAGATTTGTCTTTCATCCACAAGCTCTTATCACGAACTTTATCGTCCATGAGCTACTGCCTCGGATCAAGCATTCTGTGCGATTCTTCTGCCTTGCTTCGTGGGCATGTCACCCCTTGGAAACAGCGTGTTCATTTTCTACACACGCCGGCTGGTCACTTTTGCATTTTTGCTGCGGAGCTGACTAAAAGCACTGCACTCTACTCTACTCTACACACGCTTTACGCTTCCGCATTCTCACCATGGACACTCGTCGAGACATTCCTACATGGTCTCTTTGACCCAGCCAAGGATGTTAGCAGCCTAATATCTCCCTTCCAACCTTCAGGGACTCATTGACTTGGCAACAAGCATCAACGCCTGCAAACAAACAAAAGGAGCATTGTCAGACCCTCAGTGTACCTGCTTATAACCCAGCCCCACCCGAGCTCCCGCAGAACCTATGCAGGTCGACTGCGCGCACATCTCACTGCAGGAATGCCAAAGTCGGAAGGATGACGGTTCTTGCTTCTACTGTGGTCAGGTTGGCCATAATGTACGGACCTAGTCTGTTAAAAGGACTGTAGTTCTGGGGTACAGGGGAGCCCTACACACTACCCATCTCCCAACTTTCGATTCGGATCTGACCCTGATCTATCACAATCGGCTTCATGCCACACACACCCTAGTAAAGTCTGGTGCAGAACAGCATTTAATCTCCTTAGCTATGGTTTCTCTACTCAAGATTCCACACACACACCACTTAACATCCAATTGATGGCCGCAATCTCTAATTTATCACCCACCATACTTCTCTAGTCACACTGCAGTTTTCTGGTAACCATGTTGAAACCACCACATTCCTTGATAGGAACGATAGTTCTGGGTCTCCCACGGTTAAGACTGCATAATCCTAACATTGACCGGGCAAATAGAAGCATCCTGGATTGGAGTCCTACTTTGCCTGTTTTGCAACCACCAGAAAGTTCACGAGAAGATCCCCAACCTATCTAAAGTCCCCACCGAGTTTCACGAACTTCACCAGGTGTTCAGCAAGTCAAGTGCTATCTCATTACCTCCGCACTACTCCAGGTAAAGAGCAACTCACTTCTCTCTCACATCCCAAGAGAGAAGCCATGGGACATTACATCTCTGAGTCACTTTCAGCTGGAATCATCTGCCCTTCCTCCTCCCCCGCAGGGGTGGTCTTCTTTGTGGAAAAAAATGACAAGTCTCTCAGACCCTGCATCGACTATAGAGGACTTAATGAGATTATGGTCAAGAACCGCTACCCACTTCCCTTCATGTCCTCTGCATTTGAGTTACTCCAGGATGCCCACCTTTTTTCCAGGTTAGACCTAAGAAATGCTTACCACCTGGTGAGGATTAAAAAAAAAAAGGTGATGAGTGGAAGACTGCATTCAACACTCCCCACAGGTCATTATAAGTACCTGGTGGTTCTGTTTGGTTTAACCAATGCATCAGTGTTCTTCCAGGCACTCATTAATGATGTTCTCAGACATTCTCGTTGATGACAGGATAGTTGATGTTCTCCTCGATGGCATTCTAATTTTCTCCTGTTCCCTAGAGGAACTATACAAGCTCGACACATTCATCTGGTCCTTCAATGTCTGCTGGAAAATAAACTCTGTCAAGGCTGAGAAATGTGAGTTTTACCATGTTTTATCCTTCCTGGGATGTTATTTAACCATCAGGCATCCAGATGGACTCAATCATGGTAAGGGCCATAAGGATTGGCCAACATCGTCAAAGTTTTTTGGGCTTTGCCAACTTCTGTTAACGTCTCATCTGTGACTTCAGCTTGCTGGTGGTCCCACTTACATCTGTCACATCTACCAAGATCCCTTTAGATAGAACCGCCTAGCAGAGAAGGCTCTCAAGGGGCTCAAGTGGCACTTCACCACAGCCGTGCTCTTTCGAACACAGAAGGACAACAAACTTCACCCATGATCCTTCTTTTCTCATCGGCTCATGCCACCTGAACGGAACTATGACATAGAGGATCATGAGTTGCTAGCAATTAAGCTAGCCCTCGAAGAATGGAGACACTGGTTGGAAGGCGCTGAACACCTGTTTCAATTAAATTTTATTTGTACAATGGAACCGCGGTTTGCGAGTAACACCGTTTGCGAGTATTCTGCAAGATGAGCAAAGATTTTTAATAAAAATCTGACTTGAAAAATGAACAAGTCTTGGTTTACGAGTGCCGAATATCATGTAGCACGCATACGCTTCTTGTTTTGATGCCAAGCGTCACATGATCACAACTGAGCCAATGGTCTTTCTCTCTCTTGTGTCGCAGAATTATGTATAATCGTCTCTCCTGCTTGGTCCTAGTGAGCGTCTCTCACTGATATACACAACATCAGTGCACGCTGGTGCTGGAGTTTTACTGTGTAAGACACACACACGCACAGTGCCGCGTACAAACAGAAATGCTTATCTGTCGGGATTTATTTTTACTTTTTTTAAAGGTAAAGTGCAGGTTAATATTTTATTTTTACTTTATATTCTATATTAATTATTTATGTGTTTATTTTTTTGGGCTGTGGAATGACTAAATCGAGTTATTTCTTATGGGAAAATTATCTAGTTTGAGTGTTTTGATATACAAGCTCACTTCCTTGTGAATTACGTTCACAATCTAAGGTTCCACTGTATAGAGCTTATAACAATTGACATTGTTGCAAAGCAACTGTAAATTATCAAAATAATTATTTAAGTTTCTTGTTTGAACTGATCATAAGAACCTAGAATACTTCAAGTCAACGAGTCACAATTGTGCACGTCAGGCACAATTGTCACAATTCTTTTTCATGTTTCAACTTCACACTGTTCAAGAATACTAAGCCTGATGCTCTCCCAACAGTTGCCTGCCCCCAGGACATATCCACTAGGGAAACTATCCTCCTGCCTCAGTTCCTTATAGCTGTAAACTGACTGGATGTGGAAAACCTGGTCCTGCAATCACTTGAGCAAGGGCCAGGCCCCAGTGTTGTCCCACCTGGGCTACTTTTGCATCCCGCTCTGTTCATCTCCAAGTCTTAGAATGGGGTGACAACCATCAAGGAGGACGTCAAAAGTTTTGTGGCATCCTATGATGTCTTTGCCAGGAATAAAACAACAAACTGTCCTCCTGTGGGACTCCTAAGGCTCTTCCCCATCCCCCATCATCCCTGGTCTCACATCTTACTTGACTTTGTAACCGGGTTGCCACCTTCCAACAAGACTACATGCTTACTAACAGGGGTCGACCGGTTTCCGCCCACTTCATTCCTCTACCCAAGATTCCATCTGCCAAGGAAACGGATCAACTCCTTATTCCCAATGTCTTCAGACTCTACTGCCTCCCATCGGATACAGTCTCAGACATTAACCATGAGTTACCGTAAGCATTCTGCCTGATTCTTCTGCCTCGCTTCATGGGAGTGTCACCGCTTTTTTTTTCTACATGCGCTGGTTTGGCACTTCCGCATTTCTGCCAGGGAGCTAAAAGTGCTGCACTTGCTCTCTACACATGCTGGCTTTACTCTTCCGCATTCTCACCACAGATCATTCAAAGAAATGGTAAAAGCTCGCTCTGCGATTGGATCCCCCACGCACTTCCATGACACCTACTAATTAAAACTTTAACTGCTTTTAATTTATTGTACACTTTTTACATTATACAGCACCAAACTTTAAACGAGGGCCAGGAGTCTAATCTAATCTAATTTTCTTTGTCACATACACAGTACGATATGCAGTGCAATGCTTATATGTCCGCTTGTGACCTTAAAATCAAGATTATCTATAAGAAATAACTTATGTAATAGAATAAGAATAAAATATAGAAAAATTTAGCTGCACATAAAATGAAGAAAAATATAAAATATGGGATATAAAAAACTATTTTAACCTTAGCTGTACAATATATACTGTAGACAATAATGGCTCTACAAATATGGAAAATATGGGGAAATGTGGAATGTGCAAAAGTGTGCAAAATGAAATAGAAAATATTCAGGAATGTCTAGGGTGAGTGCAAATGTGCATGAATGCTCAAATTTATATAAATGGAACATAAATGTCTTGGGTGTGAGCAATGTCCGATGTCCATAAAGTGCAGTGTGCAAAAAGAATGTTTTTAGTCCTGTGTGGTGTTTTGTTTGAGAGGCCATATCGACTGCAGGAAGAAACTCCTTTTGTTTTCCCTCAGGATCTCACTAGGCCAGCTTACCAATAAAAATAAGAATATCTCTATCATACCTAATGAATTGATGAATTTGCCGGTTTTAAGTTTCTGAAAACTAATTTAAAAAACAAAAACAAAGAAAAAGATGACCTCACCGGCACCAACTTGTTTCCCCAAATAGTTCAGGGCTGGCTATATAATCAATCATAAACATGTCTGCTATAGTTTGATTGGAGTTGAAATTAAATACTGGATATGAGCTTATAAGTGTAAAACTACAAAATCATATTCTTGTTGCCACAGACTCACCTGATACAGTCAGGGTAACAGGATGACTGATCGCTGATCTTTGAGAGTCATTTTTCTGTGCTCTGCAGGTGTAGACACCACTGATGGAGGCTTCAACAGACTCAATATCAAATTGTTTTATCGGTGTCCGTAAACTCTTATTATTCTTATACCACCTGTATTTCCACTCAATGTCTCCTTCTCCCTGTATGTCACATCTGAAATGAGCTGTCTCTCCACTGTACAGATGTGTATCAGGCTTTATAGATACCACAGGTTTAGTACTCCCTATAAAACAATCTGCTGTCAATAGTAGTAGTATAAAGTAAAGAGGTGAAAAGGAATTTTGCATAACCCTCTGAACAATATAATTACAGGCAAATATACAATTTTTTTTTAAATATTGGGTTTATTTAAGCTAAAAAATCACAATGAGACTAAGGTAAAATTATTGACATCATCAGTGTTGCCAGTGGTTCTATTTGTGTCGCTGCTAAAGCTTTTGCTAATATGCTAAAGCTCAGACAGATGCTAAGCCCTAGTTAAATGTGTCTAAGATTCGTTTTTGTTTATTTGATATTTAATTATATATTGATAAAGTTGCACACACGTGCACACACATCCAGTCTACTTTTCTCTGACATAACTGAGTTCAAGTAACTTATTCGCCTTACATACTGTATATAATATTAATGACTTACAAACACTGCAGGGTAATGCACAAAACACAACTTTCTCTGCTCCAGTTCAAATTAAACATGCACAAAAAAGTACACTCACCTTGAGCAGATGACACTGGTATAAGTGAAATCAGCACTGAATAAAAACAGAAACAGAACACATGTAGAATTTGCTGTTGATGGTCTGGCAACCTGGGGACACATTCTTGATGCACAATGTTGAAAAAGACAATGAACATGCACTTGGTGGACCTGTCTCCCTTTTTTCAGTCATGGGCTCTTCCACTGTAAAGACTGTTGCTTCATCTCAGGGCCATACCTTTGCACCCAGGCTTTGTCACTGGTAATGATACTTAAAATAAAGGACGGGTAAGTTTATGGCACGCTAAGTTTTTAGCAGACTCGCGGCATGTTAAGTTTTTAGCAGACTTAAATGCGATGTCCCTTCTGTTCCTGGATCAGCAGCCAGGGGACGAACTTAGCAAAAGTTGAACTTGAGCATTCAACATGTGAGCATCGCCTGGACTGTTCAACACACAAAACAACATACATACATACATACATACATACATATATATATATATATATTAAGATATATTATCATTAAGAGTGAATTACTGTAACACTAAACTTTCTTTTTTACGTTATAAGACTGTTTAGTTAAAAGCCTGTTATCAGGCTTATAGATCACCTTCACAGTTCCTCCTCTTAAACACACATTGCTGAATAGACAAAGATAAAAACAAAAATGTAAAAAAAAAAAAAGTGTCTATTTTTTTCGTGACTCTTCTTGTTTCTGTATAACTTTTGCTGTTGTTTTTGATATTTGGTAACTTATCAATAAATATTTATTAATTTATTTATTCATTCATTCATTTATATGTTTATTTTGTTTTAATTGTTTATTTTTTGTTTGTGTAAATATATGCTGCCTGGCAAAAATAGTTACACACTCTAATATTTTGTTGGACTGTCTTTAGCTGTGATTGTGTTAATTCGCCAGGCCTTTATTGTAACAACCTTGTGTAACATAGTAATGACATAGAAATCTTTGCTCAAACCAGCAAGTTAACCAGTCAAGCTTTGTCTCCTGACAACATTTGAAATGAGAAGTGATTAAATAGCTGCATCAAATATATGCTTAAAAAAACTATTGTCAATAACTGCAGTAAAATTAGCTTTTGTTTATTTAAATGCCACTTATTCTTTCCTGCACGAACAGTAACAAAACATAGAAAAGTAGATTATAAGATTTTTTTTCAGTAAGTTAAATATAACATTTACTTACAGAGCATCACAGAGAGTAGATTGAGCTCCATCATGTTCCTGTAATGACTGACTGAGATGTGATGTGTTTGACTGTCTGTGCACTTCCTATTGCCTTTTAGTGTGTGTGTGTGTGTGTGTGTGTGTGTGTGTGTGTGTGTGTGTGTGTGTGTGTGTGTTTGTGCGTGCGTGTGTGTGAGAGAGAGAGAGAGAGAAATGGGCACATATCTGTTGATTTTTGTTGAACTCTGGTTATACAGTAGTATCTGAAGAGTAAATACTTAGTCACATGAAATCAGCTAGGTCTTTAGGGGCGCTAGCAGCAGTGGTTAAGTGTATCCTAGGAGCCAGGGCACTGGTGATAACAGATAATATCAGGGCTTTAGGCTAGCATAGATTCTCAAATATAGTGATATATGCTCAAGCTAATGATTTACACCGTCATCAGTCAGAGGTTGGTAAGCATAATTTTACAGAGGTGTTTAAACTAGTGAAGTCGATATCCAATAAAGTAGAATTGTCTGGCCCTACTCATACATGACCGAACGCCTGTGCCATTGACATCTGTTACTATAAAGAACATGAACCATTGTAAAATGATAAGATTGAAGGATGATTAAGATTTTCTGTTGGCTGTGGATTTCAGCTCTCTAAAGTTCAAGCCTAACCCTGAAACATTTTTGCTCTATTAGTGGAGGTGTTTTATAACATAGCATAGGTAGAAGATGCACATGACCAGATGCCAAGAAAATCTCCCGAAAAAACAAACACACAAACAAAAAAACAATCTAGCATTGGGGGCTATTTCAAAGAGAAAAATCAAGATAAATTGACTGGCTATCCAAGTTATCATTGTGTTGGTCCCTTGATTCACTACAGTTCAAAATAAATAGGTTTCAGTGTATATTGTGTGTGTGTGTGTGTGTGTGTGTGTGTGTGTGTGTGTGCAGCTTTGTATAAATGTAAAACTGCTGTACATGTATCTAAAAAACAAACATCAACAAAAAAAATCCTTGTCATCATCCACTATTATCAGTTCTGCTCTCAGTATGGCATGACATTGCATGAACTAAGAATTATTATGCAATGGAATAAATTGTGTAATTTCATCATTTAGCAACAGTGAATTTCTTAGAGTTAACATGTGCCAAGTTACGACTTGAGTTTACAAGTCTTATATTCACATGCTCTTTGTTTGGGAGACGTGTGAAATGAAGAGAATGAGGTTCATGTTGAAAATTACTAATCATATATACTTTTCCATATTTAGTTAAAACACTGTTTAGTTAAAAGCCTGTAATCAGTCTTACTCATGACTTTCACACTTCCTTCTGATAAACGCACATTGCTAAATAGACAAAAAAAAGGGGGCCTCTTCTTGTAATGATGCGGGTTGCGCAAGGGGCAGAGCCGTGCTTAAACTGTTCAGAATGGGCAGATCCGCAGAATGTTACCACGCGGAGCTCTGAACAGGCAAAGGCACGGCCATTTATACACGCGGTTGCCAGTCAACGCCGCCATCAGGCAATCAGCCTGTTTATTTAAGGGTCCTGATACCGCTGCACTTTGTGCGATCATTTAGGTAGTACCGGTAAGGTATCAGGGCCAAAGACAAGACCAAAGAAAAAAGAAAAAGAATAGAAAAAAAGTAAAAGAGAAGACAAGCACGCAGAAAGTTGAGAGACTGAGGGAAAACCTCTGCCTCCGTAAGACGCCGGCGAAAGCGAGAGAGAGAGGGAGAAAGAGTGAGCGGCACAGCGTGCACACTCAGGTTAAAGTGCACAAAACACAAACCCCAATCTCTCCCATAAATCCTCGGTAAAGGTGTAAGCCCCGTCCGTTCTCACGTAGACTCTGGAGCTCTGTTTATTTTGTGTTTTCAGTTTCCTTTTGTTTCCTTTTAAGTTCCTAATTAATAATCCCATGCTATCTCCAAACGGGAAGGTCTTCCTGTCTGTATCACAAGCAATTTCACTCCTATTTTGTTGACCCCCTCTAAAGCCCTGTGTCAGGGCTCTTATCATTAAAAACATCTCATGGTGCAGCTCTCGATACCTCGCCATGTAACATTTCTGCATAACTTTTTCTGCTGTTTTTGTTTTTTAAATAACATTTATTTGTTTGTTTATTTTTTTTTGTTTATTTTAACTTGTTTATGTAACAACTCAGGTCTCGGACCACAGAATGAGCAGATCCGCAGGCTGCTACCCCGCAGAGTTATGAACAGTTAGTGGCGTGTCTATTTAAGGGTCCTGGTACCTGTGCAATTTGTGCGATTATAAGGTAGCACCGGTAAAGGTATCAGGGCCAAGACAAAGGCTAAAGACCCAGTCTCAGTCGTTATATTATGCTGGCGTGATTGAGAGTAAGCATGAATTTTGTTGTACTAAATAATATTTATGTAGTATAATCAGATCTCTTTCTCATTCGCAATTCATTCTAGGTTGTTGTTGTATTAGTGTCACTGTGTGTGCTTTATGATTTCACACAACATTCAAATGCAAATAATGCACCATTCCTCCTTCCCCAGGTGTAAACCTGGAACAAGGATCAATTTTAAAACCCTCTGGGGTCTGAGTCCTTTCTAAAGACTTGCAGTGCTTTAGGCCTCTTCTCAAATTTGTGTAAAGTTCAAATCTTCTGGATTTTAGATTCCAAACTTGACATAATTATCATTTTTAATCCATGGATTTGAAGAGATGGAAAATTTTCTTATGCTACATGCGTTGATGGAGATTTTTCTTATGATAACATGGATTGTATTGTGTTTTAATCATTTCCTTATAAGCTGGAAGAAATCAGTGCCAGATGAGAAACCAGTGTGCAGTCAGGGCGGTCTGGGGACATGTAAGGACCTTGGAGCCAACAAAACAAAACCTGCATTTAAACATGCAATTTTCGGAGCTATCATTTGATCCTTTCCATGGCTTTCATCTGGGGAGGATTATAAGCGTTGAATAAAACTCACATATATAATGTCATGGGTCTCACAACAGGCAGACCCATGGCCGCCCTCTTATGCTGTCACTAGATAATGCTTCCATGATGGCAATTAAGAACAATCCATGACACCCAGATGCATGTCTACATACAGTAGGTCCCCGAGACAAAGCAGGAGACATGCAGACATTTATGAAGCACCAGGTCGTGGAGTTTTGCTCTGGTATAGAAAAAAAATAAAGCGAAAAGATAAAACTGAAAAGAAAAGAGGAAGGATTAACCCTGTTTAGAGAAAGCAGGGGATTTGTGTTAATGTTTGTATTTCAATTTGTTTAGTTGTACTAATAAACTCACATTATTGCCTAACAGTAAACTTTCCCAAAAAGTTTGCACAAAGCACTTCCACAGTTCACCATGGGTCTGCCTGT
>JAAGKR010003365.1:62575-75746 GCA_011419295.1 Clarias macrocephalus | reverse complement strand
CTTCTTAAGTCTATTAATATGTCTTGAACACACTTCCACTTTCTATATGCTGTGAACGTTAAATCATAACGTTAATCAGAAGAAAATGTCTTAGCAGATTTTAAAATAAACTGCAGTGTAAAAAGACAGTGTCAACTGCTCTAGCCCATCATGTTTCAATAGATACGTAAGTAGCTTTTAGATACATATAGTAACTTTAATAGATTCATTTTCTATTGGTGAAATGCTTGTTTTAACTGACACACTGTTACAATCAAACAGTTTCATCAATGCATATTTTGTACACTTTCTCACTTGTAAAGCAGTCTCTGAAACCAAACTGTTTGGCCTAAAACGTTTAAATAAACATCCTGATGATTACTATTTTCAGAAACAGATTATTATTTTTGATGTATAACAATGTATGCTGAGTACTGTAGTGAAGAACATAGAAACAAAAGCGTAATACAGAATCATGAATTTTGTCAAAATGCAAATGATACAGTACTGTACCGGAGAATATTTTGAATAAGTTCCTACTAAACCTGTGAGTTTTATATGTTTTATATTTTGAATAAGTTCCTACTAAACCTGTGAGTTGTATATGTTTTATATTTTGAATAAGTTCCTACTAAACCTGTGAGTTGTATATGTTAAATATATCACATTAAGAATGAATGATTATATTGACCAATCTAGTTTTGACCCATGTCACGTGTTTCACCCAGGCCATTTATGAGCGCCTCTTCTGCTGGATTGTGGGAAGAATTAATGACATTATTGAAGTGAAGAACTATGATGCCAGAATCCATGGGAAGAACACAGTGATTGGTGTGCTGGACATCTATGGCTTTGAGATCTTTCAAAACAACAGGTGTGTTATAACTCTAATCTCCACATGAAGACTGTGACTTCTCTAATATAACGATGCTTCTGACATTTTTCTTTCTATTTCCTTTTTGTTATGTTATTTATATTCTCCAGTTTTGAGCAGTTCTGTATTAATTACTGCAATGAAAAACTTCAGCAGCTCTTCATCCAGCTGGTGCTCAAGCAAGAGCAGGAGGAGTACCTGCGAGAGGGCATTCCATGGAAACATGTAGGACTGTGACCTAATTTTGTCTCACAAATGTGTATAATGCTTTGTATGAGGGGTGTGTATGTCAAACCGGACTGGTGATGAGATTTCTCCTGAATGAGGGTGTAAAACAAATTGACATTTCCGAAACACTTGAAGCACAGTATGATGGTGAGACTCTTAGCCTCAGTAAAACATTTGAATAATGCAAATATATTAAATAAGATTGTATGTTCGTAAATGTCGATCCTGGCCAAGGATGCAATCCTGACCTCACACTAAGAGATGTTAAAGGAGTTTATGGGAGACGAGCATTTTATACATGAAGAAGGTAGTCTGATCATTGTTCTGGCGTACTGAGAAAACTTTCTGCATTCATGGTATTCAACCAGTAGCGAAACTCTGTAATAAGTACATTAGTGTAGCAGGGGATTATATTGAGGACTAAAGGGAGTTTTAACTCTTATAACAGGTATTCTGTTATTCTGCACAATCAAAGTCTCGGTTTCACTTGAACACCCCTTGTATAAGTTTGCTCAGATTGTATGATGACATTATGAATTTATAACTTGTTTATCTCTGTATTATTTGGACAGATTGAGTACTTCAATAATCAGATCATCGTGGACCTAGTGGAGCAGCAGCATAAGGGGATCTTCGCCGTGTTGGACGAGGCATGTATGAATGTTGGGAAGGTGACTGATGAGGTGTTCCTGCAGGCGCTCAACGGCAAGCTGGCCAAGCACGCCCATTACACCAGCCGCAAGGTATGGCTCAGGATAGAACTGGTTTCTAGATTCAGCACACAGGGATTTAGTTTTGAATCAAGAAAATCTTGACAAAAGCTCTTTAATATGCAAAAGCTGCCTGAGATACAAGTTCACTTTACCACAGTTGTGGTGCCCTTGCAAGCTATTTTTTCTCTCTTGTGAGTTACTAAGCATGTCAACTTATTGAGTAATGGACACTGTACGATTTAAGTTTAAAAGAAATGAATCACCCTGGATCAGATTGTCTTGTATCAGTGCTGAACGAAATCATTGGACATGTTTTAAGATCTAATCCCTGGTTCAACGTACTTTGTTTTGATTATGTCTATGGCCGTACGTTACCCTGAATGGACAGAAGAGGGCATCAGTGATCATTGGAAGACCCCCTTGTATCTGGCTCTATATTGAGCTCTAGGTGATGTCACTGCCAACCAATGGGATCTATTGAGACTGCAGTCTCACAGCCTCGGAAAGGATTTTACAGAAAAACAGAGATTGAGATTCAGATTTACTTAAAAAATAATAATAAAAAAAAAAGTATAGCTAGGACACTGAAGAAATTAGTTTTTAGTTACATGTCAGATTGACCAGTTCTGATGCCAGCTTTGGTTGCCTAAGTTCATCCATATTTGCTTTGATGTCTGTCTGCAAGTGGAATTGGAACAAGACCATGCTGTTATGCCATTAGATATATATAGATCTACATAGCTGTGTGTTGAGCAACTGGCCAAGACGACTCATTTTTAATGCAGAGGATTACTACCCACTGTAGAAGTGCCTACTGCAGCTACATCAATCAAGAGAGAGGAAGTGATTCACTTGGTGATGTGTGTGCGTGTGGGTGTTTGATGTAAAGATCGCATATTCCATATGAATGCATTCATTGTTAAATCGTCTCTCAATCTCCTCCAAGGCCAGTAGAGTGGTGTTTGCAAAAGTGGAAAAAGCAGACCTGCTCATAGACATACTCTGATACTGACATTTTATGTATTTAATTGCCTTAAACTGTTCATGATTTAACCCTGGCATAATTAAAGGACACTCCTTAAAAGGCTACAGTCAGATCTATAGAGGATTTTCTTTTTCTTTTTTTTCCCTTCTTGTTTTGCTCATTACATTTTCTTTGCAGTCTGCCTCCTACAGGAAAATCACATACTTCACTGGTTCTAAATGTGCTAAGGCTTTGCACACTGGATGATTTTAGGCAGTTCTATTAAAGCACTGATTTTGTTCCATTAATTGGAAAATGTGTGCGCTCAGGGAATGGAAACGAAAGAAGAAAGCGAGCAAGGGAAATGTACATCACAGATGCTTAGTCCATGCCTTTTACATTTAAGAGAATTCACACTGTTCTAACCTGCATTATCTGTAGCCTGGAGCACTACTTGATTGCCTCCTCCCTGCTTTTAAAGCTTGTTTCTTTGCTGGTCGTCCTCCTTTTATAATAGCAAGTGAAACCACTTTTAATGGCCTTTTTATGACTGTCAAGAGGTGGTGCTCTCATTTGTTTTCATTAAAAATCGTCAGGGAAAGCCTATTACCAGGAAGTTCCTATTTAATATGAGTTAATACAGACATACTGACATGCACATTGCTCACAGCACAGATAATTACATGTGTTGTGCTTTTGGGAATAGTCAATGAGCTTTCAAATATTTAAAAACCTGTCAAGTATTTAAGAAATATACTAACTTACCTACTTACTTACTTGATATACATATACTCACTATGTAAAGCATATTGATCACTAACTGCAGTGACACTAATAGGAAAGATTTGTAGTTACATAAGTGAAAATATCTGAACTCTCTGACAGATGCTGGGAGTGTAAGAGGTTAGAAACTAAAGAAACTCCTACTGTGCTGTTTAAAACTGTGTGGGCATTCCTTTTCTCAGAACGATCGTCCGTGTCAGCTTCCTGGCAACCTAAGCAATTTGTCAACAGAGGTGGAATTAATTAACATAGAATCATATTGCAAGTGATGCTGCTACGAGACACAAGTGCTGCGGTTACCACAGTAACCATTCTCTAAAAATACTTCACTGGATCTTATTAAGACAATTGAAGTAACAGCATATATAGATCGTTTTCATTGTGCTACTTTCTAAATAATACAATTACACGCAGGCCACTTCATCAGGTACACATTGCCTGTACTCGGTTGGTCCTCGTTTTGTCTTCATAATTGCCTTAATTCCTAATTGCATAGATTCAACTTTTGGGTTCCTGTTGACATGATAGCATCACGCAGCTGCTGCAGTTTTCTCGGCCGCACATCCATGATGCAACTCTCTCGTTCCACCACAAATTGGTTTGAGATCTGGTGACTGAGGAGGTCATTTGAGTACAATGAACTCATTGCTCAAGTTCAAGATACCAATCGGAGATGATTTTGGTTTGTGACATGGTGTGTTATCCTGTGGTCATGGACCACATGGATGGACATGTTTAGCAACAATACATAGGTAAGCTGTAGCCTTTAAACGATGCTGAATTTCTTCTGCTGCTATAACCCGATGTGTTGTGCATTTAGAGATTCTCTGTCTGCCCATTCTCCTCTCCATCCCATGTCCAAAGTCACTTAAATCACATTTCAGAGGTGTGATTTATACCTGATTTCTATATAGTCTACTCTATTTCTGACTTTTAAATAAATAGTGAGCGGAGAGTACTTTTCAGTATAGAAGCCATAGACTGTGATAAGAGGCTAATCATGAAACTGGGATTGTTCATGCCAGTTATAAGTATTCAAAAAGCATGCAAATTGTATGTAATGTTAAACACATTAGAAGACCAACAGTATAGGCAGACACATCCTAGATATGTAATCTGTCATGATAGCCTGTTTTTCTAATCCTTATTGAGCTGAAATTCTCATTTTCTTTTCTTATAAAAATGTTCGCCACGTTCTCAGTGTCTCCCACAGTCTTATTCTGACCTTCCACATTAGCTTTGATCATCCCAGATGTGCGTTATTTTAATGCCTTGCTTCCCAGCAGCTCTTAATTATAGTGATTTGCTGACACAGACGTTCACGCAAGGATTCTATGTTTGGGGAAAGGTGGGTGGGCTTCAGTCCTCCCATGCGTTTCCATGTTGCTCTTTTTTTTTTTTTTTTTTGCTTTCCCTGAGGACATGGCTAGTGAAGGTGCAGGCGTGTGACAGGGTCTACCGTTGCAGATGGCTGGATGGAGGCGAGAGCATGCTCATTAAATCACAAAGCTTTAATTAGACAGGGCAGGCCAGTGAAGCCCATTAGTGGCTGATTTCTGAGCTGCACTGGGTATGATGGAGCCACCAGAGAACCACTTATTACACCAAGAAATCATGGTAAAATAGTATTGCTGTTTACTATGTAGGAGGTGAAAACATATGCTTTCACTATGTTGCAGAACATGATTTTAATGACTCTTTGCAACAGTTTGTTCTAGACACATGGTCTTTGTGTTTTGGGGAAAGATTTACCATCTGTAAAAATATCTTACTTCATTAATCACACATTTTGAGAATGAATGTGTTTTTTAAACATAAATTTAGAGAGCTATTTAAAATGTAGTAGCAACTTGGTACATATTTTAATGTCTAATAGGTTAAGGATTTTTAAAAATCTTTTTTGTCCAGTTTTATTATGGTTTCCTGATTTATGTATTTACATAATAATGCAAAAAAGTAAGCGTGATAACTGCTATGTGTTCAAGCAAATGTTTTCATGGAAAGGAAGTCAGGACACTTAAAGGGTTGGGTATATGTTCAGTATATAGAAGCTAGTCATATTATCCTTTTTATTTTCAGAAACCTTTTTAACAGTGCAAAGTTCTGTTACACTAACTGTACTGGTCTCTGTTGGTGGAGCTGGTGATAGGTTTACAGCTGAACCTCTTTCACCATGTTCCAATCCATAGTATCCTTCCATCCAGAGTCACATTCATTTCTTTCCAAGATCTTGTATTGATGATGGGAGAGTCGAAGTGCTGTGTAAAAGCCTTTTGCAGCACATCCCATTCAGTCTCAAATGGGTTACTTCATATGTTAAAATGATGTCTCAGTCTCCCTGAACCACTCTTTCACAATTAGAGCTCGATGAATTCTGGCATCATCATCTTGGAAGCTGCCTGTGTCATCAGGGAAGGAAAAACAGTCCTTTGATGGAATTACCTCATTTTTTATTTATTTTTTGCTGTACCCAATGTTGCAGAAGCAACCCCAGATCATAACGCTGCTCCCTTCAGGATTATAAGATAGGCACTAGGCAAGAGGTGCATGACTTCATTCACCTCTGTTTTCACACTGATGCTCCCATCACTCTGTAAAAAGGTAAATCTGGATTCATTAGACTACATGATGTTTTTCCAACGCTCTATATACTGCTCCCGAATTTAAGCCTTTTTTCCATTTTTTTCCCAGCGTCACTGCTAAATGGTTTCCTTAAGGCTGCACAGCTGTTTAGTCCCAGTCCCTTGAGTTCTCTTCATATTGTGCATGTGGAAATCCTATTAAACATAGTGAGTTCGACTGTTGTTTTGTTTATGATTTGATTTCACCAAATGGTTAATTGAATACCCTTAGTTGTTTCTTTGCTTGATGCAGACCAATACTTTGACCCTTCTGTAACAGAGAAACATTTTTGCCATGCCCACATGATATGTCTTCTGACTTATTAATCATTTAATAATTATCCAATGGAGTGATCTTAACTATTTGCTTTGTTAAATCCTGGTGTGACTGGGCATTGTACATGGGTATTTATTTCTTACCCTTAGAGTATTTCCCTGGCACTGTAGACTCTGGCTTGCTCATTAGTGATGACATTAAATGAAACCCTTATGTCTGGATTTCTTTAAAGCTGCTTTGTGACAATTTTCATTGTTAAAAACAGTAAAATCACAAAATCTGCAAAGAAGCAAGCAACTGAGATTCTAATTCTGAGATAATAAGTGAGATAATATGTTTTTCAAACTGATTTGCCATCTGCTTTATGGCTCAGATTAAATTGTAACATGGGGTTGTTTTGATTGGTCCTACACTAGCTAGAGGGGTTTGCTTTGTCTAGGTGAGAACTGGAATTAAACAAGCATCATGTCTGTAATTTTTGAGTTTTGAGTCTGAATATATTCTGGTGCCATCGTAATCATCCTGCTGCTGAAAAACGCACAGGTGGTGGGCAGAATGGCACACTGTTGGGGGTGGCAATGGAGCTGGAGGGGGTGGGGGTAATGCTGGAGCCTGGATGATCCTTTAAGACACAACCTTAAAGCTGTGCTCACTTTTTTTTTTTTTTGCAATTTAGGAAAAAATGTCTGCTGTGCCTAACATAATTAATGTAATTCATATTTACATTACACAAACACCGGCGTAAAAAAAAAGCTGACTAAAAATAACCAGAGTGCTAAATACATGTAATATACTATGATCTGATAATCTGCTTTTTAATATAGCCGTGTATTTGGCAACTTTTTATCTGCTTTCGTCTCTCACTCGGCTGTCACATGTATTTTCCTTCTACATTGTCAAAAAACGGTGCGTTAGTGACTCAGAGGCATTGTTAAGGATGCTGTTTATATTTAGATGAAGTGCAAAATCTTTCTTCTCTTTCTGCACTTTTCCCCGTTTCCACAATTTGACCTAACTCTGCGTCCCCTCATTCTTTTATTTTTTTTTGTCTGGCATTGATGAACGTTGATGTTCTTTGTTTATATATATATGTGTGCATGTGTGTACGTGTACATGTGTGCGTGCATGCATGCATGCATCTCAGATTGTGACTGATTGGGATAGATTTGGCGAGGAAGGGAACTCAGCAGGTTGCTCAGAAGGCTCTGTCTGATCCAGCTGAAGCCTGGCCTTTGCTGGCCAGCCGTGAAGTTGTCTGAGCCGTGCAGGCAGATGGGATGGGAGGGCAAAGAAGAGAAATGTGATCTGGCTCTGGCCTTCAGACAGATGAATAATCCTCAAGGCTTCTCATTTTCATTGAAAATTTCATTGAAAATCTGTCTTTTGGTATCCTTCCCATTGGTGTTTATATATTGGACTTTACTCAGCTCCTGATTGTCCCACTTTCTGTGAAGTGCTCTGTAAAGTGGTGCCGCTGCTTCTGATGAGAGCTTGCTCTGCACCCTCAGAAATAAGCTTACTGTCTGCTGCAGTTTGACCAAACACACACCAGAAATATGCCAATGAAGCTTTGCAACCGAAACGAGACAACAGCAAGGATCATGCTCGGACTGAGAGAATGAGCATAAGCCGTGACAGGGAAAGATGTATACATAAACCTACAACACGTTGTGCATCTTCATCCTTTGTCCTGCTTTGCTCTCGCTTTGTTGTATTTAGAAGGAGGATGGCATTGCTGTTACATAAGATGCAGTGCTTGTCATAAATTTAATATTATCAAAAGATTTTGTGCTATTTTTGTGTAGTGCAATTTCCTGGCAGGTCAAGAGCAGTGATATTTTCCATATAACACTGAACTCACAATCCACTTTAGTAAAGGATACTTAAGCTACAGACAGAAAAAGCAAATAGCAATTGGTGGCATTTCAAAAATAAAAAAACAAAATGAAAAAAAAAATATATATATATATAGCTATGTGTTTGCCAAAACCAGTGTTTTGTCTTTTAATGTTGTGAATGACTGTGTGTTCTCCCTGTAATAACTGAAGTAGTAATGAAATCCCACCTGCCAAGCCCGAATGTCATCCATAAGAGGGGAAAAACCCTTGAGGAACCCCATCAGCATGCAATGTTACTGTCAGTGGAAGAGCAGTTTAGTTAATGCCTTATCTACTTATTTTTTTGTATTATAAAGTCTAGCCGTTTATAATACATTCCTTTTTATGTACTATATCTTACAGTAATTTATAATTGTGTTGAAAGGCTTGCGTGCTCCATCATTAAACAAGACGCCATTACTGACAAGAGCCCAACAATGTTTACTTGCTTTTGTTTCAATCAAAACACTTGATAATTTTCTCTCTATAACGAGCATACACTTATGTACAGCAAGCCAGATTGCAAGTCTCAGGATTCTGGAGCTTGTCGCTAGATAAATGCCCAAATATATCAGATGATCCATACGTTTAACTGGGGCTAAGACTAATCTGTTGAATACCTACTCCATTGCCTTGTTGTAGTGATGTGGTGCCGTCATGTAATTCACAAAATGCAACATGAGATTTCGCACTACCGCATGTGTTTTATCTTGACTCTTATGTTACATTTTAGTCAATATTGTTCTGCTCTTACTGAATCATACAGAAAATTTAATTCCAAATCTACATTTACGTACCAGTGTACATAATGTATATGTATATCAATATTATACACTTCTGCACCTAAAATGCTCCAAGTATAAATATAATATGACAACACTTTTGTTTTAATGAATTTTCCTCTGATTTCTGCCTTTCAAATCCACTTTCTTGCATATTAATACACTTCTCAGCATGTTTGTTTAATTCGACATATTGCACACTTCAATCCTATTTTTAATGCATCAATTTATACCCAATTCATCATCACTTTCTCTGTTTCTACCAAGTCTCTGTGCCTTTCTTCTTTCTTGACTCTGTGAGGATTTCCAGTGTTTTTGTGCCTTAATAATACCTTAATGTCATATTGCAGTATGTCTTACCATATCTTGCACAAAATGGAGTGCCATCACTAATGAAAAGCAATATTTATACCTTCTTTTAAATATGTGTCTCTCTACAGCTCACTCCCACCGACAAGAGCCTCGAGTTTGATCGAGACTTTCGCATTCGCCACTATGCTGGTGACGTGGAGTAAGTAGACAAGAATGAGGCTTTAAGTACCTTATCTTCCTAGTGTCACTAGGAGGATTGGCGAGTTGAGTGCTATTACTAAATACTGCTAGAGAAAAAATCACTAGGGTATGAGTGATGTTGGGATGGATGGTAACATTGTACAGACTGAACTTCAATTAAAGGAAAATCAGTATGCATTGTCATGGTAAAGTAGTAAAGTTATTGTAATTCATATCGATTTAATTCTCTCGATTGGTTTTCTCAATCCATGTTTCCTAAAGATGAACGCATTGCTATCCTGGAAAAGAGCACTCTCATTAGGATAGAAATAAGATTATCAGTCCGAATAACTTTGTATTAATTTGCACTGACCCTTGCCTCTATGGCACTGGTTCCTACCCAGGTCCTGGAGTCCCCTCTGTAGCACTGTCCTGCACATTCCCGTGTTTTTTTAGCTCTACCTACAGTCATCATTGTACTGTAGGTGTTGTTAAGGAGCTAATTCAGAGCAAGGAAAACACTAATATGTGTAGGACCACTGGCAAACCAGGACCAGGCTTTGAAACCTGGTCAGATAAAAGCAAGCACAGGATACAAGTGGACTAAAGCCATTCCAAATCAATGGCCATGGGTCTTCAGTTTCTTTCTTTATTTTGGCACCCATCATGATTTTCTTTTCATAAGGCAAGGTCTGAGAAACCTAAACTGTAAGCTGTCTGTATTAATAATTTTGAGTTTTTTAATACCTGGCCGTGTTAGCACTTAATGTGTACAGCGTGTGTATTAGAAATGGTGCCAAAAATACCTCTCTTACTGAAAGTGCATGAAAAATGGAGCACTCTGTGAGTCATCAGCATGATACTGTTCTCTTCTCAGGCGTCTGAAACACTTAATGTGTAGCACTTAGAACTCTGAGATTGAGTGGCAAATAAATCTGCCACCCAGCTCCTTTTATTTTCTCAGCTTAGGCGTCAGATACGTCTATAATGTTTTTGCATTAAAAGGAAAGCTTAAAAGCTTTCATTTTGTGGGTCTATTTATAGAATTTTTAAACTAATGTCTCACTGTGTTCTAAATCTTTCTTGCCAGCTACTCTGTGGTGGGCTTCATGGACAAGAACAAGGACACTCTTTTTCAGGACTTCAAGAGGCTATTATACAACAGGTCAATATCCTCACCAGTCTGCACAGTTAATCATTTCCAGCATGCCTGCTTTGCTTTCATTTCACTGTTATAACTTGTGCTGCAGCTCGAACCCTGTTCTGAAGGCCATGTGGCCAGAAGGGAAGTTGAGCATCACGGAGGTCACCAAGCGTCCTCTCACCGCCGCCACACTCTTCAAGAACTCAATGATCTCACTGGTGGAGAACTTGGCCTCTAAGGTCAGACTTCAGAGAATGGTTGTACCTGCTTGGTTGTTAAGGAGGTGAACGCATTAACACTAATGCATTGTCTGTCATTCCCTTGGTGGTGTCTACAGGAACCCTACTATGTGCGATGCATCAAACCTAATGACATGAAGTCCCCACTGCTGTTTGAGTATGAGCGCTGTAAGCACCAAGTAGAGTATTTGGGCCTGCTGGAGAATGTCCGTGTGCGTCGTGCTGGCTTTGCTAACCGTCAAACATACCCTCGCTTCTTACAGAGGTAAGCATCCGCTGTGCATCCTGTCTGTTTATTTTTGAGTAAAGAATTATAACTTATTAGGAAGGATTTTGGGATATGGTGAAGAAATACAATCTCTTACCTCTTGAGGGATGGCCAGAGTATTTCAAAAACTTTTTTAAACATAAACAGCTTATTTTATGTTCTGATTTTATCCTACCATGAATGTCCACTATGTTGTTTCTGTCCCAAATGAATTCTCAGTATTTTTGTAAATACAGCACATTAAGGATAAATAATAGAATACAGTTAATAACCAGATTTAAGGATTCTTTTCCTTTCCTCTTTATTTATTTAATATCTCATTCTCTTTAGAATTGCATGTGAAATATCAATGTCAGTGAAATATCAAATGACAATTTTCTGGTCTCTTAAGACTAAAGTCTCTTAAGTCAGGTTCAAGCCTGAAGAACATTTCCAGTCACTCCTGTATTGTGTTTACTGTGTGTTTTGGTTCATGTATGAGCATTAGAACTGCCATTTCAAACTGAGCGCCAAACTAAGTGCCATTTCACTCATGCAAATGATTTACTTGAAGCACTGAAGCTGATATCTGCTTTAGCCGCCACAACTCAAAAAACTGCATATTCATGATAACTGAAATTGGATGTATATTTGATGCCTATAATTTGATTGGTTAACTTTTTCACTGCTATCCCTTTCTCCTAGGTATAAAATGATCTCTGAGTTCACATGGCCGAACCATGACCTGTCCTCAGATCAGGAGGCAGTGAGACGTTTGCTGCAAGGATGTGGGTTTGAGCATGATGTGGCTTATGGCAAGACCAAAGTGTTTATCCGTACACCACGCACAATCTTTAGCCTGGAGGAGCGAAGAGCCCAGATGGTGCAGAGGATTGTCCTTTTTCTACAGAAGGTGAGATCATAACCTAACGAAGATGCTTGAATAGTTGAAAAAGTTGAATGCATGCTGCTTCTTGCATAATCCTAGTTAAAAATAAGTAGAAATCTAACCTAGTGAAAATGTGAACAGAGAACATAAACAGAAATGTAAGGAGCAGCATGAAGCAATGCTTACATTGTATGACAGTATTGTATGATAATACTGCAAATCATTGTCTTTCTATGATGTTTTTATACTTGTAGGGAGAATATTGGGAAAGTAGGGCACTTAATCTCGATAATCTGTATTTTTATTTGTATATTAATCAGTGATTTTTTTCTTTTTTTGCATTTGAACTCTGCAAGGGAAATTTTAAGCATTTTATGCAGGCGTCATGTGAAGTGAAAGAAAAGCTGTGTGACAAAAATGTGTCCCGCTTTTCCAATGTTCACCCTATAATTATTAAACATTGCAAACTTAATTTCACTTTTACTATTGCTATGCTGCTTTATCCAGCTGAGATGCAGAGCCTATAACCGAGCAACTTTCTTCACCTGGTTATCTGCTCTGGTAGTTCCCTAGTTACATCCCTACATGACTTTTTTTTATTATGGCCGTCAGTAATCCTGTAGTAGCAGACATCAGTATGTTGAATCTGCCCTCTGCCAATATCTGAAACTGATTTTATGACCTTTGTATTGACACAACAATGCTGTGGCTCACGAACAAAGATATTGACTTGATATCGCTGTGTTTTACCTTATCCCCTGAGGTAATGTCCCATCTTCAGGGACAATGCCACTTTATTAAGCACGCTGTTCACCCCCAGGCAATAGCCATCTCAACAGAGTGTAATATCGGTGCCTGAGCTGAGTGATGGACACCGAGGTGCTAAACACACTCAACTACACTAAAGGCCATTGCATGATGTCTCTCTATGCTTCTTCATATGTCTTGTTCTGTTTGTTGTCAGTGTGAGATCATCTATCCTTTTATCAACACGTACCAGACTAAAAAGCTCCATGTCAGGAGTACCAGTGTTCAGAGATTTGGCAGACTATGTGCCCCCCC
>JAAGKR010003365.1:0-62536 GCA_011419295.1 Clarias macrocephalus | reverse complement strand
TGCCCCCCCCCCCCCCCCCCCCCAAAAAAAAAAGCTCACTGACAAAAATATACAGGCTCAGAGAGTAGCTGTCATTTGTTAAAAATCGATTTTTCTTTTCTGATTAAGAATGAGCCCCCTAGGATGTTTAGATCTTGCACCTATTCTCAGGCCTACAACCAAGCAAGAGAGCTCTGGGCTAAAAGAGATGTGATTTGCATAAACATCTGCCTCGATCTGACCTTCAGTTCGTCTCAATCCACTGCTTCTTCACAGCACTGCTTCATCACTGTGCCATTCCAATCGTCCCTGAGCTCTTCCTCTTCTGTTCTGCTCTCAATGCTCGCAAAACTAATACCCATCTCGTATGGCTTTGAAAAAAGAAAAAAGCAAAAAAACGTCATGCGAAATGGATTAGCAGCTACTAAATACAAACATCTGCATTATTCAATAATCCTTTTCTATTTTAAATTATTTCTTCATATGTTTATGCCTGGCTGTCCACATCACATGGAATGTCAGCGTGTAGTTTTGTAAAAGCTTTGTTTGTTTATGTTAACCTTTAAGTAACTTCTGTGTTTCAATGATTGGTTCAGTGACAAAGATTTATGCATAAAGGTTTATAAATAAATATAATATATATAAGATTATATATAGTTAAATAGCATAGTTAAGATACAACAATTGTACAGTATATAAATATAAAAATGTAAGTTAAATGTGTATATCTCAATGCTCTTCATTGAATGTAAAAGCTCTAAGCAGCATGATTGATGAAACTGCTCATCCTGATCCGTTTCCTGTTTATTCAGAATCCTATGAAGGCTTTCTGTCTTTTTGTTTTTCAGAAATTTTGAATATGGAATTTTTAACCCAAAAGCCCCTTACTTGTCGGATTAATGTGTAGAACTTTATTTAAAGAAGCATTTCTGTGTAAAACCACCATTTAATATATTTCGTGTTGGGTATTATTCAGGAGGCGTAGTGGTTAGCACTGTGGGATCGCATTAGCAGGGTCAAGGATTTGAATCCCACCTCTGGTCCATGCGTGGATGCTCTCCTGTACTTGTTGGGTTTCCTCCGAGTGCTCTGGTTTTCTCCCACAGTCCAAGACCGATCCCACAGTCCAAAGGCAATTTGAAAATTGCGAGTATTGTGTGTGTGTGTGTGTGTGTGTGTGTGTGTGTGTGTGTATATGTGTGTGTGTGTATATGTGTGTGTGTGTATATGTGTGTATATGTGTGTATATGTGTGTATATGTGTGTATGTGTGTGTATGTGTGTGTATGTGTGTGTATGTGTGTGTATGTGTGTGTATGTGTGTGTATGTGTGTGTATGTGTGTGTGTATGTATGTGTATGCGTGTGTGTATGTATGCGTGTGACACTGAGACTCAATGAGATTCATCTCCAATAGAGATTGCCAGATAAGATTATGATTTGATTTAAATTCCGCAAAGAAGAGTTGCTCTCAGATTGCAACTAGTCGAGTGAAACCCAGGTAAGTTTATCCTATGTCTATAGCTGATAGTATTGTTTGCAAAGTGTACAGATCAGCTTCCTATCTATTTAGCTAGGCTATAGGAGTGTCTCAATGAACATGAATCAAATTAATTATAATGCAGTGTCATGCCTGATCTCTTACATTTCTGTTAAAGCATATGTGTTGGTATTGGCTTTCCATTTTCTATTGATAGAAACATTCATCACAATTAAAGGACAACAATTGGAACTTGATAATGCTAGCGCTGACACGCTCAAATTTTAATTCTTAGCGGCATAAAACAAAACACAAGACGTTAACAAATAATAAAATTAAACACAACTAATTAAGCTCTCTGCCCAAGATTTTACTGGTGTCCCTACAGGATTAAGTCTCTGTTTGAAGTGCAGGCATTTTAATTATTCATTTATTTATGTCTCTGTAGAATTTGATGTGTTTTTTTTTTCCACTACTGAGAAGTTACAGTTTTAAACAAACTTGGAAAATTATTTGCTTGTAGAACACAGGATGCCATGCTGCTTGCTAATTGGGTGAATAATTTAGAGTGCGCCACCTGCAGGATTATAGATTAACTGCAACATTTTACCACGTGGAGTGGAAACGTATAAAATAAAATTTTAATTTTTTTTGCACTCAGTGTGGCGATACATGAATTGCCACACAAAACCTTTTATTCATTTTTAATTTATACTGCACCTGTGCAAGTGACTGGGCCTTACGTTTTCAGAGGAGAATAGTTAAGTCACAAATAAAGAATAGAAGCTGTATTTTGTAATGATACTTTTCTGCTTATTTTGCAGTCTGCTTAAGTGTATTTTATAAGAATATTAATGGAGATAACAAAATTGTTTACCATGATAAATAATTTAGATTTAAAATTATTTACCCTGGTAAATAATTTCTTTGCTTTTAACTACCCCCCCCCCCACACACACACACACTTTTGAGTATGTATGCCGTGTCTATGCCATGACTATATGAGAAATAGAAAAGGTTCTGACCCCAATCAATGAAATAGCCCATTCAATGAGCTATCCTCAAGGTCTGCTGAATAACTCACTGAGAGATTAAAATAGTTTTTAATAATAGTTTTGAATGCGATCTCTTGAGGCTCAATGCTCAGTTGCTCAATGTCAGTAGTTAATCAACACTTCGTGACTTGCTGAATTTAGTTCTATGGGAAATATTCGACTTTCATAGTGCATAGGATGTTGAATGTCATGTCTGCCTTATGACTCAATAAAAAATAAAGAATTCTTAGTAAAAACCTAATGGTGGTTATGATTTCAACATTCGTCAAAAATAAAAGTACACCGATTCCAATTGGGCATATGACTAATTACTACTTGTGTCAGGAAAGAGAGAGAACAGTGTTTAGGTGGTTGTGGAGGCAGTGACAGTTACGTCAGTGGCCATGCTGTTGCAGTAATGACAGCCCCTACACACAAACACACACACACACAAAACCTCACGCCAGCAGTCTGTTTAGAGGTCACAGAAAAAAAACGGTGGTCTCCTTCACAGTTGCATGCAGCTCAGCCCTGCAATATTGATTTATGAAAACAGTACGCTTTCTCTCCTACTCTTCACCTTCCTTTCCCGAGACTCTGGTGACTATGGTGGGTTAGGATTCTGTCGTGAGTGTACTAAACCATGTCACACTGTCAGATTGTGATACTATCAGGCCTGAGCCCTTGCATCAAGTGTTTTGTGGAGAACCACAGCTATTCCCCAGGAGGTTTCACACGTGTAGGAATTGTATGCTTGAATTGACTCCGGATTGTGGGGGTGGTTTTGCTGCACTGCATGGCTGTCCGGCTGATTAATGATAAGCCAGCATGCATTTTCTCAGTCATCTGTAACTGTCTGGTGACACCTGAATGTAAAAAGCACATATCGCATAATAGCTTATGTTAAGAGTCGCAGTTCCTTTATGACTCAAGAAAGAAGAATTTACAGCGATTATTTGTAATGCTAATATTTTGTGAAGTGATATTGATTCCTAAGAAAGCAACCAGATGTCTGACAACAGGTTAACTGGCTATTATTATGTCTTTTCAGCCAATAAGTCAATTAAGAAGCACACCAGAGGTAGTTAGCATAGCAATCTGTCACACTTTATTGCTGTGAGACTTCTGCAGCATGGCTGTAAATTTGAAGCATAAAAGCACAGAGAGGCAATGCAGCAGTGTGTCCAAATAGTTAACACACCAGTCTGACTGGCTTATATGAGGGGAGGGGGAACTAGGGGCTGCTCCTGGCCTAATTTACCCACATTCCCCTGGGTACAGCCCGTCTGGATATAGTCCTGTTTAAATGTCTCCTCGATCGTCAAAACAGACTTGGCGCTCAAGCAACGAGTACCCGGCTCGAAACTTTCAATTTAAAATGAGAAGAGTATCTCGGTGTCTCAGATTTGAACAGAAAATATTATGACAGGAGTGTCAGGAACAGATGGGATGTAGCGTGACTGTGTCACCAGTTTGGATTGTACTGTGTGGAGCAGTGACTCACACCGATCTCCGATGAGGGAGAGACACACGTACAGGAGGGGCGTAGAGAGAGAGATTGCAGTTTTCTCTGCAATCTCTATTAGCCTATTTAATCTTATTATAGGCCTTATAGAAGTCTCATAAAGATGGGTGTTATAATAGCACTCACTGAGACTAGTACGCAGATGTAAAGAATGATAATAATTTTCAATATGCACCTACAATGCTACAACAGGAGTGAATGACCAGTGAGTAAGTTCTAACAGCAGGAATGGATTATTCAGTCGTTCTTAATTACTGTATCTCCTTTTTTGTCAAAAGCAAATCTATAACTACATCCAGCTATCAAAGCAGAACTTAATTGTTGTATGTTGTAGTGCACAGGCAGATGTAGCCAGCTGTTTCATTGACCTGCATCATGACAAATGGGTCACATTTTTAGCACATGGCGATTGGCTGCTAGACTAATTGCTTGTGCTCACCAAAGTTTTGCTTCCCATGCATGCTGTACTGTGGCAGGACTGTTTTTATTTTTTCCCCACGGAAAATGGTTCCGCATATTGAAAATCAAAACATGACTGATCAACCAACCAGTTTTGATCTTAAAATTCAACAACGCAAATGGGTTATTACAGAAGCACTAATTGATTTATACAACAAAAGGTTAATTCTGTGTAGTAGGACAAACAAAAGATGAGTTTTAAGTGAAATCATGACATGTAGAGTTTGCTAATTGCAAACTTTCCTTCACCTGAGACTTCCAAATCTACTCATTTGGAAGGTGCAACAATTTTTACTACAGTAATGAGTAGTAATGCCTGTGCATCTTCAAAATCATTATTCTTTATGTATTTTTTTATGCAGCATCTCGAAACTTTCTTATTTAATACAGTTACACTGAACAAAATGTTTAATGGATCAACATGTTTATATTAAGGGTGGAATTTATAATTAAAGGCAGTAAAATATTTGACATCTGAAAAGTAGATATTTTTGCAGTTTTGAGGAAAATCTGTTTTGCAACAGAAGAAAGAAGTATTGCAGTCTGATGAGTCAAAGGGTGTGAAAAAACACAAATGGCAAAATATTTTGCTACATTTATTTGGGTTACGTCAGTGTAAATTTTATATGATTTAGCAAAAAGTTATAACGCCATTGCCCACAGTTTTTGTACAATGGATTAATCAGCTTGCAGTTGTGATTGTGGTTATTTACAGTACATATGCAACTTGGTATGCATAAAATGTTGATTGAGTTTTAATTTTAAAATAAAGCAAACTCATGCTTTGATTGTGATTTTGTAGTGAGTCAAACAAAGTACTGGCAAGAAATTAGATCAAGGAAAAAAAAGAGTTGAGTGATTTGTTTCTCAAAAAAAAAATTACAAAGATTGTTGAAGATCATGAAAAAAAAATTATAAATATGAAAACCTCAGCTTACGGCATCTTCAGCCTCCTCCTCTCCCAGTTTTAATTTTATTTCAGTACTTAAAGTAACTACCCTAACTTTTGTCTTTACGCTACTCACAGCAGCCATTATTCTGTGAAGTCAGTAGTTCTGCTATGCTGATCAAGTGACCAAATGAAGTGATGTGATTGGCTTGTTGATTTATTTTTTTGTTTTTTTTTTTATAAAAATGTGTCTCCTTACATGCTTTTTAAAAAAATTATTATTAGATTAGATTTAACTTTACTGTCATTGTGCAGGGTACATGTACACAGCCAATGAAATGCAGTTAGCAGCTAACCAGAATTGCATAGGTGGCCTATTTATAATAAATACATACAATGTGTTATAAAATGGAAGTTATAAAATAAGGTTTTATACTGTTTTTCAAATTAAATGTTTTGATACAACATTGTGTGTCAGAGAAAAATCATTTGCCAAAATGTAAAGTATGAAATTGCTGTTTATCAAAAAACATTAAAAAAAAAAAAGTTAATACAAATACTGGGCATTGGAGGCTCGTAGGTAGGTGACTCTTCTGCCATGCAGAAGGCCAGAGTTCGATTCCCAGCCAGTGCTCAAACCCCAGCCGGATTGCATCCCAACTGGCTGCAGTGCCAGTCCCAACCCAGATAAAATGGGAGGGTTGTGTCAGGAAGGGCATCTGTCGTAAAACCTGTGCCAAGTTGTGTGCGGCTCAGGGGGGTTCTGCTCTGGCAACCCCTTGACGGGAGCATCCAAAAAAAAGAAAAAAACACCTTTAAATATAAATACCTGCAAACTTTTTTGTAGCAACATTGACATTATATAAATATATGCAGATGCATTATAAATAGTTTTTCCATTAATTTAAATACATGAACCCGCAAATAGTAATAGATTTAACATCAATCCGATTAAATACGTAATATTTTTGTAGTAATTGCCCATAAATCAGACTAAACAAGTATATTTACTGTATATAAACACCAATAAGACACTTTCATAATGGTTTCTTAAATACTATTCCGGTTCAGTGCTTGGCATGGGTTATAGTGCTTTAGGAAATCAGCAAAATGACCACATTAGTAGTCTGGTATGAGGTCTAACTAATGTCTTTTAAAAACAAAATCAAGCAAAGATTTTGTAATTGGATGACTTTGGACTCTAGTATCTTACATTCCATTTATTGTTGAAATATCATTAGTATTAAAATGCTTTTGAAAATGAGTTTTGGGCCTAGTAAGAACTCCATAACCTCTTAAATTCCGTCATGGTCACAATACAAACAGGGATAAATGCATTTAGCTGCTTGAATCAATGCATTGCATTATTGAAAAAGTAGAGGAAAAGGAAATCTAGTCTTGGAGTCCTGGAGTACAAGGAAATTGTTTTAGCAGGATTTCAAGGTTTACTCATGACTATCCCATCGTACTTGCTTTTTCATGCTGTGCAAAAAATTATATCGAAAAAATAAAATTAAGTCTCTTCTTATACATACATTCATGCAAGCACACGTTAGCTGCTACGAGTGAGCAAGAGGGTGAGTGGTTATGGACAGAATGGGCCAAGTGGTACTGAAAGCTGAACAGCTTGAACAGCTCCCTAAATATCCATTACCATGCACTGTTAATGTTAAAGTTAAGGACTATAGCAGTTTGGCCATCACAGATCAGCATTTATTTTATTTTTGTGTTGTTCTTGTTTGTGTGCACATGTGTGTTATTTTATTTGCACAACTCTCATTCTCTTGATCATAAAAAAAAAATGTAATTGGTTGTTCTTTCCATTTCTTCCGATGTTTTTCTTAAAGGTTTGGCGTGGCACTATCGCTAGGATGCGTTACCGTCGCATGCGGGCTGCGTTCATAATTCTGCGCGCATACCAGCGTTACAAGGTCAAGTCCTATATCCGAGAGGTAAACCGGCGCTTCCACAACGTACGCAGCATGAAAGACTACGGCAAGCACGTGAAGTGGCCCACACCTCCCAAAGTACTGCGCAGGTTTGAGGAAGCGATGAGAAACATCTACAACAGGTGAGAGCCATAGTACACACCTGAACACATGAACTCTTCTACTCTGTATCCCACTGCCTCATAAACACACAGATGAAAACACTTCAGGAGCTGAACTGGTGTCAGTGCTGTGCTGTAACGTAGGAGTTCATTATGACTTTAGCTCATGGTTAAATCCTACTCTTGAGCAGTAATAACTTGACTCATAGAGCGTGGCCTGTGATGTCATATGTTAACCACCACAGTCATCCATTAGCTCTTAAAGAAAATGACCTCAGGCTTATTTCTCTTACATTTCTGCAGACAGACAGACAGACAGACAGACATGTACATGCATTACATATTTCATAAAAAAATAAATAAATATATAAAAACATGGTAAAATCTCAGACTATATGTATGCCACATTGGTGAATGTAACAGCAAGGTCAAATGTCCACAGTAGTTTTTCTTCAATATCTTACTTTCTTTTTATAGTTTAAATGTATTTGAGGCATATACATTTTTTTTTTACAGAAAAAGATGAAGCATGTTGGAAGATGATTCATTCCATTCAACATTAGCTTCAAGTTCTACCTTTTTAGTGCCATATTTTGTACATAATGAAAGCCTAATTGGCTACACCTCTGCAGTTTAGATTTTTTAATGCTTCTCTTGGATAATAGCAATATGTTTCTTCCTGTAAAGTGTTACAAGATTGAATTATCTTTGGCCACGCTCTTTCATTTTTCTGTTGGAGGTCTTTTTAGTTTTCCTGTAATTTGTGTGGATTTGATAAGTGAACAACATTATATTTGGTCAAAGCAAACAATAGAGTTCCTGCAAGCTTGCTTATGAATAATTGAGCTAGTTTGACGGTCTGTTTGCTTTAATTTTATTTGTTCTTTAGGGGTGTCAATTATGATTACATTTGATTTTGAAAGAAAATGCTGTTATTTGAAGTAGAGGTTTTCATGCAAACACTTTAAGAAAAAGAATGCTCACCATTTTTTATCCATGTTTTTGTGTGTATGTTATGAAGGTGGTGGGCCTGGACCCTAATTAAAAACCTCTCTCCAGAGGAGATGCTACAGGTCAGGGCTAAAGTGGCCACGCTGGAGTGTCTGAAGGGTCAAAGGGCAGACCTTGGCCTGCAGAGATCCTGGGAGGGCAACTACCTGGTCAGTGTTGGATTGATGAAGGCATTTAATAATAAAAAAGGACAAAACTTAAATTGAAATAGTGAATAAATTATATTTTTTACTATTCTTTACTGTGTGTTGATGCACAGAAGCGGGATAGTCCAGAGACAGCATCTTCCTTCACCTTGGTGTCCAGTGACCTGCAGAGGAAAGATAAGTTCATGAGGGTCCTCTTCTCCTGCAACGTTCGTAAGGTACAACAAACTTTAAATCATGTATTTGTATAGGGAGCGTTCAAGTCAAATCGGGACTTGTGATAATGCAGTAAAACATTTGAATGGTGCAAATTTTAAAGAAGGTCAGTGAACGGCAATTCTGGCTAAGGTGGCTTGGAGCCCACCGTCATTCTCGTGAACATTCAGTAGGCGAATCATCTGATCCTTGGAAAACGACAAATAACTTGTCACCAACTTGCAGAAGAGACGCTTCTTTCTGTGGGAACTGCACACACAATCATTCACAAACACCACTTGCACATTACAGGAACTTGGATGTTACTGCCACATCCTCTTTACCATCCTGGTGATTTCCATATTTGCCATTAAAGGGATATCTGGAAGGCCAGCGTTTCAGACGTCAGGCAGTTCAGTCATGGCTCAGACATAATGAGAAAACATTCTACCTTGGTGGTTCCATGCCACACATGAGTGAAATGCTGGGATAAGTGCATTAGTGTCATTAGTGTAGCAGGGGAATATATAGAGAATTCAAGGTATTTTTACACTCATAACTATGTTCTGTCATTTTGCACAATCAGAAGTCCTGGTTTGAATTGAATGGCTGTCATAATTGATGTCTTTTCTCCATTCTTGCATAATTTATAATGAATGTTAATTCTGCTTCTGTAGATCAACCACTTCAATAAAGCAGAGAACCGGGCATTGTTAATTACTGATCGTCACCTCTACAAGATGGACCCGATGAAACAGTACAAGCCCATGAGGAGCATCCCACTGTACAATGTACATGTTTACTAACGTAACCTCTTTTACTTTATTGCATACACTGCTTGACAAAGTCCTGAAATGTATAAACATGCATTTACATACTACATGTGAGATTAATTCTTCTCACAGATAATTTGGTACACTTGCTGACTATTCTGCGGCATATACAATAAACAATATACAATGTAATACACAACAATATACTTCATGCTGGTAGTAATCTAATATGATTAATTTCAGCCTTAATGCAATAAATTTTAGCCTCAGTGCAATTAATTTCAGGTCCAATCCAATGTGTCTTATAATTTTCAAGAAGAAGAAAAAAAAGAAAGTTTTTTGTAGTTGTTGTAACATTAGTTAGTTCCTGTTTTAACGTTTCCTAGGCATTAGACATTATAAATTAAAATAAACAAATCCCTTTATACCCATTTTATGAACCAACTGGATCTGTATCTGCACTCTGTTTTCCTTATTCATTCAAACCAGTCCTTGTTTTTTTTGGATTAGACTTTTTTTCCTCTACATGTCTACAGTACCTGCAGTACATCTATTTTTATCTCCTTTTGCAAGGAAGAACAGTTTTGAAATAACCTTTTTTATACCATGCATAACAAGTTTAGCATAACATTGTGTATCTTCGTACTGTATTAAATTCTTAGAGGAGCACTCGGGTTGCCCTTGACCTGTCTTGAAGATTAGCTGTCACTAAACAGGCTTAAACCTGGAAGATTGACCTCCACACTACAGCATTTTCCCCCACTTCAAATCAAAAAATGCAATTATTCAACCACAGACAATCTGCCCTTCCTGAGTTATAGCCGATGAGATATAGGAATAGCTGTAACCTGCAGTTCTAATCCATCTGTAGTGTGTGGCGTGGCTGTCTCAGACCCGCAGTGGGCTTGAGGCCATATTTCTAGCAGAGCTCTACAATACTGGGCTGACAGTGAAGGAGGGGGGTTGGCTTCTGTTCTTAGCACAAAGTATGGCTACGGGCTGTGTGTTCGACCTTCTATCCTGTAGAAAATCCTTACAAAATTATCCATCAGACCTGTTTTAAAAATTGGCAAGATTGCACATGTATTTTTTTTATTCTTATTTAATTAATTTAACAAATAATCAGTATGGTAAAAATCTGAGTTGCCTGTCATAAAAAAAAATAAATCGATGTCGTTAGCAGAATGATACATGCATGTTTAATAATTAAAGATTAGTCGAATAAGTGTATCACTTAATGGCTCTTGAATAGGGAAAAGCTTCTGCACTAACTAACCCCTTTCTGACCCCATATTTATTTATTGCTCCACTGAGGAACATGGCTCTGTGCAGTGATACTGTCATGGTACCAGTGATTTAGGATGATTTGTGGTGATTTGCGATGCAGAAGGATTCTGGGTCACAGAGTTACGAAACATAAAAAAAAAAAGCAAAACACAACGTGATTTAAAAAACGATTTTGATTTTAGTTCATCTCTTGCCCCTCACCCTCCAACATTCCACCCTGTTCCTCACTATCCATTTTCCCTCTCTGCTGTTGTCATGCCAACATCCCAGGAGATGAGGTTGTCATGACGACGGAGTGGGAAGAGAAATCAGCTGACGTCTGGTAGCGTTCAGGCATGTGCACAGATTTGCCTCCTCTGTGTTTTCCTTCTGCTCTTTCTTAGATCTGTCTCTTTGTCTTTTTTCTCCCCCATTGTTTGACTTATTAGTTTATTATAGTGTCTGCTAAATTTCCCTCTCAATTTTTCCCCTCTGCCTGTTATTGTGTGTTTAATTTAGAAAGATCATAAACGTCAACTGAGGCTGATAACTGTATATAAAAAAATGTATTATTGTTTTTAGAATTAATGCTGGTAGAGAAAGTGAGGTGAAAATGAGTAGCATTGGATGTTAGAGTAGGCTTAGCATCATAGTATAATATCTTTTGCTTCCTCTTGCTTTCTCTCTCGGACATAGAGAGTCAATTGTTATGTAACACATTTTCTCAAGAATGGATAAGGGAGGGAGAGTGAGGTTGCTGATCTTTACTGCCATTACTGCAACCGTTATTACTGGCAGTACAGGACAGGAATAGTCCAGGCTGCTTAGCAGGTCTTCCCGCTCCTCACTTCCTTACAACATTAGATTGGAATTGAGTTGTTTGACATCCAGGATAAGGTAACTCCGATCTTGACTACTGTACATCCTTTTATGAATGTTGGCCATAAAGGCCGTCTTGTATCCGCATACACTGCCTGAGCATTTTAATCCCTTTATCTGCTCTGTTTGATATCATCTAACGGTTTGGTCTCAGACATAAGTGAGGATAAATGTTCAGAGTGTGGTGTCTTATTCCTTCTTGCTGAGTCATAATGATTTTAATCCACTGCAATGTCCATTCAGCTGTTTTCTGGTCTTTTTTTCATGCTAAATTTGAGATATAGTTAGAGAAAGAATGACATAAATTATGCTAAACACTTCACGGGATACCAAACACACAGCCATCTTCACAAGCTTCACTGCCCGTCATCTCAGAATTGATATTTGAGCCTCATGTGATGCCATTTCTTCATGCAACACTTTCAAGTTCCATGAGGCATGATAATGTACAAAATGACTGCTCTGTTCATTATAATTACTAAATACTTTATTGTAGTTACAGTGTAATAATATACCTTAAGATAAATAACTGATCAAAAATTTGAGGTTTTAAAAAATAAAGGTATCAGTATGTAATGTACTGAAAAAGACACATTTAATGTGTACATACAAACAGTAAAAAGTGGTATTTTTCTGATATATTTAATATTTCAGATACCCAAAAAACTAGGTTTTCTTTTCTCTTTCAGTTAAGGCAATAATGTCAGATAAAAAAAAATGACTGGACTATTTCTCAGTTCTTGTGTTTATCCCTGTTCAGTGTGACTCCAAAACTCTGGACCTGTACTTCTACGTTCAGAGAAAACAGCAGAGCTCATTAGACTGTGCTCCAGTTTCACCCTCCCTCTCCCCCTGCTCTTGTTTTCCCAGGTGACGGGCGTGAGTGTGTCCCCAGGGAAGGACCAGCTGGTGGTCTTCCACACCAAGGACAACCGGGACCTGATCGTATGCCTGCAGGGCATGGTGCCAGTGGGCGACAGCCGCATTGGCGAGCTGGTTGGAACTCTGCTCAGCCATTTCAAAAGGTACCAGTTCGGTCAAAACCAGTGCACACTGGCACACATATCAGACTGTCAGCCTTTTCCCACAGCCATGACCTCTTTATACCCATATTCTTACAGTGCACACTGAAGTGCATCATGATATACAGTATGTGGCTCACAGAGACACAGTGAAAACACTGAAAACACTGCAAAGAACATAATGTTTACCAAGTCAGTGATTACAGTAAAGTTCAGCTGCGGCAGTCTGAGGAGGAGTGTGATATTTTGTTTTGTTTTGTTTCTTCATGTGTGGAACAGTACTGTATATGAACACACTGTTCTGAATGAACCATTTTTTTAGACAAGCTTTTACTGCTCTGCATCGGGCTGGGATCCTTGAATTGCAAGAAAAGTTACACTAGGCAAAAATAGAAAGAAAGACCCTTCAGCCTGGAGAACTATTCCACCAGCTATGACTTTTGCTCAGTGCTGTATTTCATGAATCATTTCAGGGATATTCAGGACTGTTTAGAATAAGATGATAATGTTGATGGTAGTATTCTGAAGGATTCTTTTATCTAATTTGTCAGCCTGTGAAAATTCATGGGATGTAATTTGCTTTTTCTTTCCAAGCATTCTTTTTTTTATTATCCATGATTACATAAGTTCATTACTTTGTTTTGTCATCTTTACAAACCCTACCCAATATTTATTTGGCAGTAGGTACATACTGTACCATGATTAAAAACTCTGGCAAGGGTACTCTGGTGATAGCTTTTTATTATACAGAGGACTGCTGACAAATGTGTGTATATGTTTGGTGGATATATACTGTACTATACTTTATTGAACCTGTGAGGGAAAGTATTGTGTTACAGCAGCAGGTTACACAAACAGTAGTAAGATGGAAGGGGAAAAAAACAAAAATATATAAATTAAGACAATGTATATGTATATATTATATATTACATATTATATAAAAGCTTACAGCAGAGACTGATCTAAACATTTGGCTCATCATTATGTTATTCATAAAAATAAAATCAAGATATTGTGCCATATGCAATTATAAACCGAGTCTTTATAGCAGCTTATAGTAAATTCTATAGCACTTCTTGGTTTTGCTTATTGTCTTTCTTTTTAACTGCTTCTAGTAAAGACATGCAAGTGATGAGGCAAACAGATTACATTTGGTTGCAGTAGATGTCAGTGAAACTGGTGTGAATTAAGGCATTGTTTGTAATGAAAGTGTATCTTTTTTGTGAGATATGCGTAAACTAAATAGCTTCAGAAATGCCTTTGGTGGGCTCTTAGAGCTGGTTAGACCTAATGGATTTATTCCATTTTCTCCTTATTTTCTCTTTTTTTCTCTTTTTTAATGAATATTAGTACTTAATAAATTGTTAACTGGCAATTAAGAATATAAGTATTTGTTTAAATGAAACTATAAATTGTAAGATTATATTAATGAATTTGTACTAATTAATTCAATAGAACTTATCTGGCATATGATGCACTTCATGCCTTATAATAATATACATTATACTAATATATATTAATATAACTTTATATATATAATTTATTAACAACACAACAACATCATTGAATGCTTTATGTAAACAGATGCATCTTGATCATGTATTGTCTTGCATATTTTCTAAAACATTAAAAGTAATTTCTTAAAATATAACTACATGCACTTAAAAAACATTATTTCACATTAACATAAAAAAAAAAAAAAACTTGAGTCGTTACCCTTTACCATGGTCTTAACTTGAATCTTACATGGTCTTACATACAGGTTGAATAGCAGCAGTGTGGAAAACACCTTCATTACACCTCTGTGCTAATGACCAGGAGTAAGATGCCCTCGCTGTGGTGGTGTCTATCTGAGTAATGATGATACATGTGCTGAGCAAAAGACTTTGTGCAGAGACTACACGCTGCTCTCTGTAGATACATAATTAACCTTTAGGTCTCCTTCACCAGCATCACTGCAGCCTCAGCCTATTTAACAGAGACTGCAAAGCAGCTACAGTCTCCGGCTCTGTAGCACACAACGCTACATATTTAGCATACATCATATTTCATATGTATGCTTCGTGTTATATAACCTAGTTTTAAATTTGTACCAGGATTAATTGAAGCCCCTTCAAATGAATGCTGATTATGCTTAAACAGATTGCATTGGATTTTATTCTTATAAAATTATAACTGCATTTTAAACACTGAATAGTTTTTTTTTTATTTGTGATGAGCGTATGCTAAATCATCTTATCTAACCAAGTCAGTTTGAATAAAAGACGCTTATGTTGGTGAGAACATAACTTTATTATGTCTGGTGATAATATAGTGTCGTCTCTGATGACACTCCCTGCTCTATACAAAAATAGTGGATTATATTTCAGTCATCATCTAGCTCTCTTTCTTCTCCGTGTTTTACTTTTACTTTTTTGCCGCTATCCTCACATCTCCTCCTCTCTGCTTCTTGCACTTCCTTTACCTTCTCTCCTCTTCCTCCTGGTGGAAATAAATTATTTAGAGGTGCTGCAGCTCTACAGTATGTGTAGCTAGATGCTCAGCGATGAAATGTCCACCAAGAAAGATTGTCTTACTTACTTGCTCTTTTGTTGTATGTTCTTTCTTTTATTATTTATTCTAGTCTGCATACGCACACCTTCCACAACACTGCATTGTTCAGGAAAGACTGGAGTAACATGTCAGATACTAAGAATATAGAACACTATTTCCATATGAAATTGTGACTCGTGAGCTGAGGTAAAACACTTTTTTACTCTTTTGACTGATATTGCAGTCAATAAAATATCTCCCTGCTAATTCCTCCAGCGTAAAAAAAAATAAATAAATAAAAATCCTGCTGTAAAATCCCAACTGCACTAAAGCTGTTTCAGTATGCGATTAAACATGGCTATGCACAAAACTCTTCATTTTCTGTTAATCTCAGCTCCCACGCTCAGACAGCTGAATGAGAACCCCGTCTCCATTGATATCTGGCAACAAATCTAAAGGCTTGTGAGAAGCCAATTTACCACAGGAATTTATTATATGTCTGTTATTATAACACTTTTGTGGTGTAATGAATCATGTTATCAGTCTTCCAGCCTTATCTGTCATCCACATGCATTGTGGAAAATGTTTTTTTTTAGGACATTAGGATTTGTAAATTGGGTCTAGTACTAAAATCCTAGACAGCAGGCCACCAAGTGAGTCATCTTAACCTCAGAAACTCCACCCATTTATCTATTAAAATAATAAATAAATAAATCCACATCAGTGTGTATTCTGCCAACAACACTGAGATTTGTTTATTTATTCATTGACTAATTTCCATATTTGCATTATCCTGGTCAGGATTTCAGTTGATCTAGAACGTACCTAGATAAAGCATGGGATGCAGGAATACACCCTTAATGGGATTCAGTTCTATTGCAGGGCACCATGCAAACATGCATTCATACACTTTTCAAACTGATTTTAGTAGGTTTGGAGAGGTTGGAGGAAAGCAGAGAACCCAAGTAAAACCAATTCAGATACAGCAAGAAAACATAAAACTCAACATTCTGTACACCGTAACCAGAGCTTGGAATTGAACAGCAGAACCTGGAGGGGTGTGTGGTGTCATTTCTACCCGATGTATCACAAATGAGATAACTAGACTGAAGGAAACAATTGAGAAGTTCATGGTGTTCTAGGTTCTCTAGCAACAGCTAGAACACTGGCTAAGTAGAAACCTTGGATTGCAAGTAACTTGGTAATATTTTGTAATAAATTGAAAAGAACTTGAAAGGTCTTGATATAGGAGAAGTACACATGCTCGTGGTCTGCCGAGTGTCACGTGATCACAGCTGAGCCAATGGGTCTTTTCTCTCTTTTGTGGGTAATTGGGAATTGTGGGCAATCAGCTCAGACTACTCCTGAATAGTCAACCTTCATGCACGTGTGTACTACTTATTATAACATTGTGTGTGTACCCGCATGTGGTCACAAAGTGACGTTTTTTGTGTCCAAGTGACTGTTCTTTAGTAATAACGGTCTGCAACAACAGCCCCCATGAAGAAAAAGGCTGTAGCAGGGGGCGAGATGAATCTGTTTAACAACGAAAAGTAGGCAAAAGTAGTCATTAGAGAGGTTCCTTGTTAAATGATTTTTTCCGACAGAGCAGCGGTCCTGTTAGTGTGTGTGCGGTTTATACGGTGATTAGGTTGAGGAGATTTTGACATTTGGTTTGAGCTCAAAGTAGTCATCGAAAGGAGCTTGTTAAGGTAGGTCGAGGCTAGTATGCCTAGTATCCTAGTATATATAGTGTTGATCGGATGGATAGGTGGAGATACTGTAGATTGAGTTTTAATAGACATGCTAACAGACAATGCCGTTGTTTGTATTTACCTAGACTTTTTTAAATTCTTTGTCTCTCACTTCTTAGACAACTCTGTGATGATTGCATCGACTTGACATGTTGGGCCCTCGAGCAAAGCCCTTAACACTGTTCGCTCCAGTGGTGCTGTATCATGCCTGACCCTGTGCTCTGACCCCAGCTTGCTAACAAGCTGGGATATGTGAAGGAGGAAATCTTACAGTTCTGTAATATCTATGTGACAAATAAAGGCTTCTTCTTCGTCCTCTTGTTAATACCTAGGTTCCAGTCTATCCCTCAGCAATATTACAATGTCTGTCTCACTTTTGACTTATCAGGTTGATGCTTCATTGCTATTTATTGCTCTTCACTCAACTTTTGATCATGTTTAATACTGTTTAATAGTTATTACTCTTAATACTTTAAGGTGCACCCTGCGTTTTTTTTTTTTATGTAATTTGAGTAGAAGCTGAAAGTAAGCTTGTCTGTCTTTACAATTTCTGCAGTGACCAATATATTTAGGTAAATAGGCACAACTTTGATATCATCTCTCATGTACATGTAACACAGGTACTCAGCAAGGAAATGCAGTTTAGCATGTACCAGAGGAGCAAATAGTAGTGGAAGCTAAAAATAAGCTGATCTGCTTTAATGTAATAAGTAATATTATTATTATTTCTGGTTGAAGCTCGCGTATATGTCTGTCTGTCTTTTTGTACAGCTGAACTCTCTGCCTTTTTAATACAAAGAAATAAAAGTTTGAGTATCTTACGGCTTGTTTTACGCTAGGTTGTACTTCTGTTGTTGTTCTGTTGAAAAAGCGTTCTATTTATCCAAAAAAGCGCTGCCACAAAACTGTTAATAACATCCCTTCTACTCAACATTTTGATTACATTTATGATGCAGATTTAACTGCAAATACCAAAGGACTGGCTTTTATTAAATTTTGTCCAGCCAGTATTGCTTGATTCTTTGGAAAAACAGCGAGTTCTGACCAACTTACAGACAAAACACAGCAGTAAATACTGTGCAACATGGCTATGCAATGAGTATATGCAGTAACTACAGAATACATAATGCTAGTGGAAAAGGTAAGGAATACAACCAAGTAATGTCCATAAGAATTACCATGATATATATGCATGTGTGTGTGGATGCACATTTACAGTACAGATCAAAAGTTTGGACACACCTTCTCATTCAAAGAGTTTAAATTTGTATTATGGCAAGAAAAAAGCAGCTAAGTAAAGAAAAACGAGCGGCCATCATTACTTTAAGAAATGAATGTCAGTCAGTCCGAAAAATTGGGAAAACTTTGAAAGTGTCCCCAAGTGCAGTCACAAAAACCATCAAGCGCTACAAAGAAACCAAGACCAAGAGTTCATCCGAGTCACCAGCCTCAGAAATCGCAGGTTAACAGCAGCTCAGATCAGAGAGCAGGTCAATGCCACACAGAGTTCTAGCAGCAGACACATCTCTAGAACAACTGTTAAGAGGAGACTGTGTGAATCAGACCTTCATGGTAGAATATCTGCTAGGAAACCACTGCTAAGGACAGTAGAAGAGACTTGTTTGGGCTAAAGAACACAATAAAGAAAACTCTTTGAATGAGAAGGTGTGTCCAAACTTTTGGTCTGTACTGTATATATATATATCACACAGACACAAAATTATACAAAAAAGAGCACTGCTGTATTATTGTGCAATTTATATATAGTCTTACATATCTATATATAAATTATAGAGTCTTACAGTTTTTTTTACAGGTTGGCATAGAAACCTTCTAACCTATTAATTTGTGGTTAGTCACATGTAGTGCCTTTCAGATGGCTCCTTTCTCTGAACTAAGGCATTTAATGGACAATCCTTATCCATGTTAAAGGGAAGAAACAACTGCCAGATGTTAGCTACAGGCCATTAGCTTGATTCAAATCAGCTCTAGTATCTTCGCAGAACTCTGTTTCCCAGAATGTGAACATGGCAGCCTCTGACTCAAACTCTCAGCACACACGCTCACTCTAACCTGGACACAATGATGGTGGACCTTGTTGCTGGATTTATTCAGGATCAGTCTGCAATTGCCTTATTCTAGTGTTTCCTAACATTTAGAGGGACTTTCATTTAGAAACTGATAATGAGAAAGGAATGTTTTTCCCATTCTACCACTCCCACCACTGCTATATACATTTTCAAAATTTGCAGTCACTTAGGATTTTGGATAGAAGATACAGTAAATTACACAGTATATTTAAAAATGTTTTTAAGCTTTTCTTGCTCAGTAAAGGTTCTAATACATTTGTTCTTGGGAAGATAGAAGCCAATTTCATAAGCATATAATGTATATACTGTACCTTCCTTCATGGCTTTGCAAGATTTAGGACATAGCATTGATATCCAATTCAAGCAATACTTTCATACCAAATCGTTTTTCTTTCTTCCTTTCTTTTTACCTTTGTCCCTTAATATTTCCTCTATAACAAATTTGTTAAATGCATACGTTATTTTTTGGCCGGTTAAAAATATCACTATTTAAATAGTAATACTAGAGTAAGTATTCGTTGTTGATAGAAATGATATAAATAGTTATAAGGTTAAAGCTTAAAATAAGTTAATCAGCTTTAATGTAGTCAGCAATATTATTATTTCAGGTTGAAGCCCATGTACATGAACTTCTGCCTTCTTATTAATACACAGAAATACAATTTTGTAAGATTGAGTATCTTACGCCTTATTTATGCTAAGTTGTACTTCTTTCGCCATCAGCTAAATACACTTCCATGTATTCTCAAATATGGTAATTGTGGTGATCAGATAATGATAAATTTTTGTTTTAAAATGACTCCAGGATATTAGAATTCACTTATACCACTTCAGCAGTGAAAATATTAAGTAATCCAGGTAAAGAATGTCAGTCTAGATTTTCTTATATCTATTGGTGCCGGTGTTTGTTTACATTGAGCAAGTAGCTTATTAGTAGATTATTTTAAATCGCATAATTGATCAAAAAATCTTTTTTACGCAACATTTCACACTCCCTCACCTCGGACTGCTGCGGATTTGTTTGCCCTGTGTTTTATCTCATAGTGGCACTTCACATAACTGCTTTTGATTATGTAATGGTTTTAGTACATGTGAGACAACTCTGTCCATTCATCTTTGAAGGTTCGGTACTTGGCATTTTTTTGGGAGTCAGCCATGCTGTGTCTTGCTTTTGTTTCTGTGTCTGACGTTTCATGTTGAGTGATGTGTATAGGCACACTCACCTCAAGGGGAAAAGCGTTAAATTGGGGGTGGGGGTGGGGGTAGAAGAGCTCCCCTTCACTTCTACTGAACATTTTGATTACATTGATGGCGCAGGTTTAACTTCAGGAAAAAAAGTTTAACTAAATTCTGTCAAGCCAGTTTTGCGTGATGCTGTGACAAAATCTGGCTGGACAAAAATGCAGACAGAAAATTTTCTGGAAGTTTCAGGACCTCCAATGTATGAAACGTAAAAAGCATTTTAAGAATGAGTTCGGAACCAATTTACAGACAAAACATTCCTTTTATTCATATAGATACTCATAAATTGCCTAGAATATTATGATTGTACATTACCATGCAAATAGAAATAGCTGCTTTAGTCTGCTCATGATGTCAGCTGTGTACTGTTCTGCTATTTCTGTAGGTAAGTAAAAATGTGAATGTGTACAGTCGCATAATGTCTCCCGTTTTTAAATGCATTAGCAGTTTAAAAATCAAGTTTGGTTTCTTTTTACACAGCAAAAAATATACTGTAGCGAAAAGTATAAGCGTGTCCTTGAGGTTTCTTTACAGAGCAGAGGTAATGAAAAATGTGAAGTAGGTGGCGGGGTGAGTTGGCATTGCTTTATAAACATCCCTAGTGATGCCTTTTAGAAAGAACCTAACATTTTATTTCTCAACATTTTTGTCTGTGGCAGCTTTCAATGTGATACAGTATTGTGTTATATAGTAATGGGGTTTATTCCTCAGTGGATGCGCATAGACGTGACTCCAGTAGTGTGATCTATGCGTGTGTGCGTGTGTCTGTGTTTGTTTGTTTGTCCACGCATCCATGCGTTCATGCTTTTGTGCGTGCCAGTAAAAGTGTATCATCAGCATGCTGGCGTAAGCTCAGATTTCCTTCAGCAAGGTCATCTGTTGTGCTGAATCCCAAACACGGACTCCAGAGAGTGACGCTCCTTGTCCCCTTGTCTTTTCTTCCTTTTCCTCCCCCTCAGTCTTTTACTCACTTCCTTCATTCTATCCATCTCACCACCCCTCCCCCGTTTCCTCTTCTCTCTTTGCCTGGTTTCTTCTTCTTCTTCTACCTCACACCCTCCTCCTCTCTTGCACTCTCTCACCCCACCTCTCTATCTCTGCTGCAGATGCAGTTCCCATAGCAACCAGTCAATCCATGCTCGGCTGATATTAGTCCATTAGTAAGCTATCCAGGCAAAGAATGCTAATGGCTGTGTCTGTGTGTCTGTGTGTCTGTGTGTCTGTGTGTCTGTGTGTCTGTGTGTCTGTGTGTGTGTGTGTGTGTGTGTGTGTGTGTGTGTGTGTGTGTGTGTGTGTTGCGCTTGCTTTAAATAGTTCCATGTTCAAGTAATCAGTTAAATGCATGTCTCTTAATATAAATACACGTTTGAACAATCAAATGTTTTTTTGTACTGCAATTCACACAAGCCTTGATTTAGGTCAGAGTGGTATTCCCTGCATCAAGCTGGTCTTACTGTACAAACATATTGCTACAGAACAATGCATTAGTCTTCTGTTACATTACTTTCACAGTCTGTGAGATTTGCTCATATGTATGCACCTTGTTTTACCCAACCAATTTCCCCATGTATGTTTATTTACTCCCGGGTCTTTATTTCTTGAAAGTGTGTAGATTTATAAGAGAGGGGGTTTCTTGATAAAGCATTGGTGTAGAGGGTTTAGCGCACTGTGTCTGAATATGACCTACTTTCTTTAACCCCAGCTTGAGTACACCTCAGCTTCTTTCTCCCTCATGCCCCGCATGCAAACCGGAGACAGCGAGAGAGAAACACAGCACTGTTATCCCACTACACAGTTAGAGCTCATGCAAGATGCTTTCATACTTTCCTAGTACTGTATGTGTGTTTCTAACACTGCAGCTACTGTATAATCAACCAACTGTCCTTTTCATATCCCCATAAGTCATCAGTACCTCACACAGACACAGACATTAATTACTGCTTCTCATTCTGTCTCTTTCTGCTTCTTATTCCACCACCCATAAATCACTCGTTAACATAGATGGAGTGAATTCTGAAATTAGTCAGCTGATGAAATAGATTGAGAGATTGAGCTGTTAGTCATGGATGAATCGAGAACAAATTGGTGATGGACAGTTCTCTCATCTCTAACGTTATTGATTATTTTATTTTAGCATATTCTATAATTCACAAGCATTTCTTACACTACTGTATCCACTGTCTACCTGCCTGTATTTAGCAAGGGTTTGATTACCTCGGATAATAGTTTTGATAGTTTCCTATACTGATATAAGATAAGATGTATACAGTTTGTTAATGCAATTCATAATAGAAGTTATCGTGGCAGTCAGTAAACATTTATGCAAAACACCCAAACTGCAATAATAAGACTTCAGATACAGTATTGGTTGTTTGTTTTTAATACCAAGTTCCCTGAATGTCCTCCAGGCTTCCCGATTTCATCCTGCCTCTCAAAATCCTGCCAGTAGGTGGCTTGACCACACTGCATTGCTCTTGCATGTGAATGAGTGTTTAAATGTGCATGGTGTCCTGCAGTGGACTGGCATCTGATACAGCTGTGGCAAGCATTTACAGTTTGTTACAATGTGTTCATATTTTGAACTTCTTGATAAATGACTGAAGACTTGCAAGGTCCTAAATCTGTTGGAACAGTTCATTGAGGGGAAAGAAAAAGAGATCTGGAAAGCTCTATCTAAGGAGAACAGAATTATGAGGAGAGCGAAGGCATTTATATATAGTCATAAAAATAATAATACTAGTCATAATAGTAGAGGTGGTAGTAGTGGTAGTAAAGGTAGTGATGGTGGCAGCAGTGACCCTGGTAGTAGAAGCAGTATATATTGAAATATTTAAAATATTTGCAGTACATAAAGTTTCTATAAAAATTTAATTATACGGTGGAATTTGTGAGGAATTCTTGAATTCTATTTTTATGATTTTTTTCAGATATTTTTGAGTTAGAAACCACAATTTTTTTTTATACTCCAGCATGCATTAACATCAGTGACATGAGAATTAAATATTCCATGAAGGAAGTTCAAATGAAAACCATGTATTTTTTTAGTTTCATTTTTGTTTTATGTTTCATTGTTTAAGTATTTCAGTCAACTTCGTAAGTTTTTTAGGATTTAACAAGTCTCTGGATTCCAGTAGAAAGAAATTCAATTGACTCTTTAAAATTTTTTTTTTTCTTTTTTAAACTCACTCTCATATTGTGTCTTTCTCACCCTAAGACCTTTAGAGCAGAGTAAATGTTTTATTAATGCCGACAGGTAATGAATATCATTATGGCTGAACCGTACCTAGGAGAAAAAAAACACTTTGGGAATTAAAAGCATTTTGTGCTGAGGGAGGGAATTACAACTGTGGGGTTATGTTAGTGTGTGCTTATTTTGGGGCGGGGCATCTGTCCCATTGTGCTGGAACTGTTAGGAACAGATTGTCTTGTGCACAGCTGTGAATATCGTGCCCCTGGTTCTTGTTCGGGGGAGAAAAAAAGCTAAATCTGCAAGCTGACAATATGAGTGCTAATTTGCTCTACACTTCCAGTAAATTCACTCACACTGTCAATGTGTATTTTAAACTTAGAGCGTAGAGAATTCACCATACCTTGTGATGAAGTAAATGTAGCAGTGCTTACACAGAGCCATGATGTAGCCACTTCTAATAATTAGTAATTATCCCATTAAAACACACATGCTCAATTTGGCTTATATGCAGGAGTATGTTTGTGTGTGTACAGTGTATGTGTGTATGTATGTATGTGTGTATATATATTTAGTACAAGGCGTCAATCAGCAGCACCGTTATATACTGTGTGTATATATAGTATACTGTATACTGTATATATGTATATATAAATACAGTATATGGGGGTGGTCTGTGCATTGCTTTATTGCGAAGATTTCTCAATAACAGTCATTCCTTTTATTTTATTCTTTTTGCTGTTAAGCTGTTTTCTCCATGCCTCTAAATGACCTACTTCTTAATTATAGTATGCCTCTTATTGCTTCTTCTCAGAGAGAGAGAGACAGAGAGAGAGAGACAATTTGCTACAGTTGTATGCCTCCGGACCTGTAGAAAGTAAAAGATTTCCATGCTTTAAACAAAGGAAACCATGGGACAGAATTGGACCACCTTTTCCCTATATTTGTATTTGACATCATCTACAGTGCTAATGACTTTCTGCTCATCTGTCACCATCTGAAAATTACATGTAACACATACAGTACATGTTTTGTGTTAATACACTTATTAACACAAACACTATCAGTTGCTGTATATCAGGTTTTTATAGAGTTCAGTTGTGTTTAGTATAAAATCTGGAATATTATCGCGGTAAATTCCACATACAAATATCACTCAACAAAGTATATCATAAACATCAATCCATAAACAATTTTTTTTTCTGATTACCTTTTGTTGCAAGAACTGAATTGGAGAAAATATATAGTATACTCTACCCAAACCACATCAAAGAGATCCTTCTGTGCCAAGAGTCTCTCTCCTGAAGGATGTTAAAATAAAGGATGCTGTGTAGCTGATCCCAAACTCCCATGAAGCTCCATACTTTTCTTTTTAAAGTGGAGGGGCAAATTAGCCTGAAGCATATCTGCTATATTTGGAGAGCAAGGAGCAGAGAGGGGGCATTTATCTTCTCCCCATGTCTACGCTATTTTCTCCCTTTTTCCAAAGTAAACCTGGTCTCCCTCAGATTTGATGCCGATAACCCACAGGCACAGTCAGGAAGTATTGATCAGACGGGGGTGGTGTTTTAGATCTGTCTAATTCTCAGCAGCATATGCTGGTGTGTTAGTAAAAGATAGAAATCAGAAAGGATAGGAATCAGCTTTAAGGACTCTTTCCCAAAGAGCCAGTATGAGGCTCTTTCTTTTACTTTCATCCAAAGTGTCCTGGAGTAACATCATCCATAACCCCCCTGCTGATGAAAAGATATACTATGCTCTTTCGTTCTCTCTCTCTCTGTCCTCTGTTTCCCCTTTTGGTCTTATTGAACCAATGAAGGACACAGGCATTGGGAGAAAAAGAGAACTGGAAAGAATTGATTTTCCAGTAGGCCATGTGGCGTGCTGTGCTCCTGTTCATCAGTGACTAAGTCTGGCACAGAGGAAGTGATTCTTGAGTGGGCAGTTCACAGCCTTTCTTCCACTTTGATTTGCAGACGTTCCTGTTGCTAATTATCTGTCCAGCTGATTAATTGTTGAATTTGGGTTAACGAGTTTAAGTAGTAATGGATGTCACTGGCTACGTTTACATGGACAGTATTGCTTTAATCCGATTGAAGATCGATTACAACTTTTCATGGATGCTGATCCGATAAGATGTGCTTTTGAATGCTCAAAGCATTTAATCAGAACTTTTTTTGACATGCACAAACTGCTTCTGCTTGATGTGAAGCAGTTAATCTGCCAGAAATATAACAAAAGGTAGAAGATCTTTCTTCCTATGTTTTCTGAGAAATCCTGCCTTTGACATTATGATTGGTTAAAAGATTTCAGCCTCATCTATGATTGGTAGATGCTTTACCTTATGTGAAATGCAAGTCAATCAGTTCCCCTCTCTTAGCCAAAGACCAAGTCTTCAAGTGGATGAAAGTAAAGGCTGGTAGGAGTTGTTCTCATAGGGTTTACCGATCAGGAATGGAAGCAAGATTAAAATTCCCAAAAACTAATGTTACCCCAACATTAAGAATAAGTTTTTCCAACACAAGAAAAACGATCATATCGAGTATTTAGTTAGTACTTGCTTACCTGTTGAATACAGTAGATACCTATTGATCTCTTATTCCGTTTGAAGATTCATTCTGTTCGGGTCCAGCTGTTCTGACCGAGCAGATTACATAATGCAGCTTTATTCTGATTGGGCTGTTATTCCGCACCTACTGCAGTCATGTGAAAATAGCATGTCAAATCAGATTTGATGTTGGATACTAAGTATGTGTACACTGAACAGCTCCTGTGAATTCAATCCTCCTACCTGAATGACATGATCAAAGACCATGGTCAAAGCTTAAAGGGATTCAGACTACGATTCATGTGCTTTTGGTACTGTAAGCTATTCTTCATTTCAGATTTCCCAAATCTGTTTGTAGCAACCCTGCCCTCCATATATCCATATGTGAAGAGTAAGACGGAGTAAAAAATTACGGACTAATGTTAATCCTCCTGGGTTTTATAAAGAAGAGCCGCTCACCGTGCAAAACTGCGCGTCTCTACAGAACATGCCCGATCATTGGTACACCCTTCTTATTCTTTTTACCATCTGCGATCGATTCATTAGTAACGGACATGACACCACTCTCGCTCTACCACTCCTGTACCTGTTCATTCTTCTAGTGTGAGATCTGTGTACTGTCCGCTCCTGATTAATTGATCACAGATGGCATTGTTCTCCTGTACTGATTTTTTAAAAGGGTCAGCAAATATACTTGGGCGGCTGTCAATATACCTGGACCAAGTATACTCTGTGTGTGGGAAAACACAGCTTGTGTGAACTCGAAACCTTCTGTTGTACCAAAAACATTAGTGATCTAATAGAGAAACTAATCAAAAATCTCTTGGGGTAAAGGATGAAACCTTTATTTGTATAATGTGGTTACAGCTACAGACTGTTTCACACTATGAATGTGATGCATTTAGAAATTAGAAATATTATATTTTTATAATTACTACTGAATATGACATAGAAAGACTTGAGTATGTGGAGTTGACCTTCTTATACTGTATATCCATTACTGTTTAGATGATGACTGTTAATGTAATGTGCATACGTACTGTATTATGATGACCAAAGGCAGCACAGTGGCCCAACAGTTAGGTCTTATCTAGGTAATAATCTGCACTAGGTTTTCTTTCCAACTCTTTTTCAACTCCACTTTCTTCCCAACTCTCACAAACTTGCACGTTGCTTGATTACATTAAACTGCCGTAATATGTGTCTGTGTGCCTATGATGTGCTCTGATGAACTGGCATCCGTTGTAAGTTGAAGGAACTATATATATATATGGCATGTTGCAGTGGTGGTTAAAATACTTTTGCATTCTGCAGGATGCACACAATATAATTCAACGTCTTCTTGTGTTTTGCTCTCATATTGAAATGAAATTTGTGAGTACTATTGTAGTCATGTGGATTAAAATGATTGTATTACAGTGACAAGTCAGGCTGTTAGACAAAATGGCTTATTTTAAACAGGATTGCAGACGTTTAACGCAGTGAAGTCTGTCGTTTCTTTTCATTGTTTTTGTGTGCATCAAAGAGGCTCGCTTAAGAGTATTTTATAATAGATGATTGTTTCCTTTCAGAATTTCCAGATGAAGTGATGAGATGGCAAGTGGTACAAGAATGGTTTGTTGTAAGAGGAGACCGTTATCAGATGATAGTATCTTGTTGTCTGTCAGCAGCGAGTATAACACAAAGTAGGTGTTTATTGGGTTGCCAGAGAGATAAGTGCTACCGCAACCTGGTTCGTGTTGTAGGGGGTAGTGGTTAGATGTAGCTGGAATGGCAGATTTATTGTTGAGGGGGAATGCTTGACTGTGGAGCTCAGAGATCATCTTGTACTGTATATAAGCTTAAGCCTTTTTTACTAGTACTAGACAAAGTTGTTGGTCTTATTTACTAATATTGCGTTTGTCATCATTATTATTCCTGTTATGTTTCTTCATTTTAGCATGCTTTCTATATATAACGTGATCTGGAATAAATTGGTATTATTAGTATTTGTCTAAAAAGAAGCAACAATTTAATGGCTTTGTACTTGAGGGGATTTAATTAAATCTGATTACCCCTTTAATAAGCACTTGAGATGTACTACTATCCGAGATTATTGCTTGAAGCTGCAGGGTTGGTAACTGTGATTTTCCATACTTCGAATTATGTGTGAGCCCCTGATGTCACTCTGAAAAACACCCATAGTTTTCTTTTCATGCCCTGAGAGGATGAGCGAGACAGAATAGTGGCAAAATATCTTCTCAAACTAACTGGTCAAAGTCAAAGACTCAAAGTCTATTGATGTGTTTTCTGTTTTCTTGGCCCTAATCTCTTATCTTTTTTTTTATTCTAGTGAGAAGAGGAAGCTCCAGGTGAATACTGCGAGCCCCATTCAGTGCAGTATGAATGGTCGAAAGTGTTCCATCGTGGTGGAGACCAAGATCAACCAATCACAACCTGACTTTACCAAGAGCCATTCAGGCTACATACTTGCAGTGCCAGGCAATTAATTGACTGAATGTAAGCCATACTGAATTTGTTAGAGAAAGTAGTTTCTCTACAATTGTACATCTAGAGAGTAAACACAATGTCTCTGAATTTCATATTTCCACTTGGTATAATCATGAAACACAGGATGAACGATAAAAAAAATATTACAGATTACAGAAAACCTGCTTGGAACGTGCATCAGTAAGATCAGTGATGCCATGGTAGATTTATTTATTTGCACTTTCAGCCAAATGAAGGGAAAACTACATGCCATATTTATAAAGAATATAAAATGCAAGACTTAGGAATACAGAAGGAATATTTTGATATGCTGGAAAGTGGGTTGTTTTTTTTGTTGTTGGGGAAAGAGAATATTTTTGTTTTGATATAGCGCTCATTTGGGATCCAGCTAGAGTATAGCTTTATGAATATTACAGATCATAGTGGCCATATAGAAAATATTTAGACATATTCAGCATAGGTTTTGTAGAAGGATGTGTTGAGCATATCCAGAAACTTACTGAGTGCTCAGAGAGGAGCATTTAAATCTCTCATAACTTAAATACTTTTCCTGCATATTTTCATTTATGAAACTTGCAGATGTCGTATGTGGATGCAAATGGAGGAGATAGTGAACCACAGTTTATATAAATTATATACAGTTTATATACAAATTCCAAGTCACTTGTAACATTCTGCCAAGATTGGCATTTCTTTTTTTAAAGAGGTTTTTTTTTTTTGGTTTATACAGTACATAGCTTAAAGTGTAGCTCTGCTCTGGGGGAAATCAAAGGAAGCCAGAGTGTTCATTATTCAGTTTTCACCTGCTCATACTTGAAAATATATAAATGATCATAACTTCTTTCATGTGCAATTATAATTCATAGCAAAGATGTTTAGAGCTCACTTTTACATTTCCAAGGAAAGAGAACGTTGCTGTTCCCCCAAACCCCCCCCCCCCCCCCCCCGCCGCCCCTTTAAATACTCAATGTAAAGCCTTTGGTGTTTCATAATAACTGCATCCAGAATGTGTCTTTTTCGTGGAAAATCCCAGGATGTCTGGCCTAGATTGAGAAGTGGCTGAGGAAAATAGTGATAAAGTACTGAAGAAAAGTGCTGCTGGTCATTTCAAGCAGAGCTGCATAAATCAGTTTTATAATTACCATTTCATTCCTGGGGGATTGATGGGACAGCACATGTCTATAGTATAATATTCACTATGCTGATATTAATATGGTCTAATTGTGTATAGTGCTCAGCAGCACTAACTTTACTGCCTATCAGTCACATTGTTAACATTTATACGTCAGCTACAAGTGAGTTGCTGTGGCTTTGACACAAAAAGCATGTAGCGTTTAATGTATTTTCATCATTGGCTCTTTTTTTTTTTCCCCAGCCTGTGCAATCTGATTGGTTTCTTTTTCTTAGATAGCTTTGCATATAGAGGATATTTGTTAGTATCCAAATAAAATCTAATCATCATCATGTGTTTTAATTTCTAATCTAGCCAGAGACAGACACTGTATATACACACACAGTATCCCCAATAAATGACAACCCAGACACACACACACACACTCACTATCTGGTATAAAGACGGCATTCTGCTAGTATGCAGATTCTTCAGCCAGGTACTAATCACCAGCAGCTTCCTCGGCTCAGGAATAAAGACCCAAGCCTGAGCATTATAACCTAACACTAATTTTAACATCCTATCCTTTTGCATTCTGCATTCTGAATTTACTGTAAATGTGGTATACTATATAATAATAAACTATAATAATCTGCCCCAGATTTTTTTTCTTTTTTTTCCATTGTCTGCCCCCAATATCATTTTTGTAGACCCAACATGGATATCAATTAAGAAGTCATTGTTTTTTTTATTCATCACTCTTGTCTGCGTTCAGAACGTAGTACTGTACTTCACATGCTTAACACTTTCAAATCCCTTGTTAAAGTTGTTGAAATCTTATTATGTACGCTATCAGTCTTTAAACATAGCCATCATCTTCTCTTTGATCATGTGATCTTTATGGGGTCTTCCTTGTTGTGAATTTCTCTATGATTTGGGTTAAATACCGCATCGACAAAAATGTTAGTTTCCTGTTCTAATCTGTATAATTTTGCTCTTTCAGCAGAAACTGTATGTGCCTAATTTTATATTTCATTTATTTAATTAATTACATGCTTAATTTTGTTATACAGAATGCAACCAAAGGAAAGGGGAATGTTATCAATGTGCATTTTATCTGCTTTATTGGTAAATGGTAAATGGACAGACTCAGGCTTTTTGAATTGTATATTAGTTATCTTTTGCTCAAGTATCTGACAATTTTGTCATCCAAACACTAAAGAAAAGAGATTTTATTTTTCAGTTTATAATTTGTTACCGTAAAATCAACATGGGTTAAAAGAAGAAAAAAAAAAAAACTGAGTAACTTGCGCTATTTTGTTGCCTTACTTTGATAATTGTAAAATATTGGGAATATGATATATTATATACCAAATATCACTGCTCAATAAACCTCCAGTACTTGATCCAATATGTTGGTATACGGTGATGATTTCTGTTCTTGGTGTCAAATTTTTTTTGGGAACACTGCTGCAGGGTATTATAAACCGTGTGAATCAGGATGACTGGCTGATCATTTAGTCTCGTTGTACATTTAGGACACGCAGCTTATTCTCTTACTGCTACTTAGAACTGTCTCACATAGTATTAACAACCATTTCACCAGTCTGGGATTCAGACTGGATGCAGAGAAATTGGTATAATGCCCTGGATCAGTTTCAGTGCTGAAACACTGCTTCTAGGCTAAACTTCAGTCACATCCTGGCTTGAAAAACAACCTGTTCAGTGAACTGTGATGATTAATCTTATACAGTACTATATTTATAAGAATTTGCCTACTTCAAAATATATAAAGTCTTAGTAAGTTTAGTCATTTACAGATTTCCGTTTGAACTATAACCGACTAAGACCAAGATTATATTTATTTATTGAATTAGAAGTGCAAACTAATTTCACTGAGCTTTTTATGCATTACGTTTCTAAAGGGAAAAAACATTTTTTTTAGTATAGTTGTTTTTATCTTTTTGAGAAATAAATGATACTACAATATAATTCCAAATTATTATTCCGAATTGCAACTATAGGTTGTAAATACGAAGGTTAATTTTAGTCACCAGCTCTACATTATCATATAACATCTGCCAGACTGATTTCCAATGGATATAATAATAATGCCATCTCTCGCACCCAATGAAGGCTGTGGCATCGATGGGATTTAAACATGTGATCTCCTGACCTCTTCTCCACTTTGCCACTCAGGAGGCAATAAATAGAGTTGAATACAACACTTTGATGAAAAAATGACAGCCACACGGTTGCTCATCTTTAACGATCAGTGCATGTTTTTCCATCACAGTACAAAAATAAATAAAAATAAGCAGAACTAAACTGAAAAAATCTATTACAGCAACAGCTTGTTTTGTACTTGTAACAGTTTAATACCCTGCCCACCCAAGTGTCAAGTACCAGCCCATGTTGGTTTCTCATCTTAAAAGCATTGCCTTACATTGTCCCCAGCCCCCATAGGAAAAAATACCGTACACACTCTTCTATACAAACGAACTCTCATTCTCACGCACACATGCAGTCATTGAGAGAGCCTTTCCTTTTTTTTTTTTTTTGAAACACTGTTTCTTTTTGTTCTACAAAGAAATATATCAAGATACTGAAAAAAATAATGAAATGTTCTCGTTTCTTTCTTTTAGAGTTGTAACAAATGACAAGCCGTTGATGTAATTGGGGGGAAATGGCACATTATTGTGATCAATGGTAAGTGATGGCAAGCAGGCAGTGAAGGGAACTCTCCTGTTTTAGTCCCCAGGTTTTGAAAGCCCCTTCAATTTTTCCCCAAAGTAGTAGTATCTGGAGCAAAGTGCAAGTCCTTATGGCCTTATGGTCCTTATTTGACTGTAATATCTGGTCAACTCATTGCACATTAACAACCACTTGTCACATTCTCCTCTGGGTTCCGTCATGCCCTCTGTCACACACAGCAATGCAGCAGCAAGGGCAAGTATTCATACAGTTCCCCTTCCATCCATTCATCTTCAGTTCTCAGTGGTTAAGTGGTTAGGGAAAGCCTTCAGCCATCATATCATGAGAAAATAGCCAACATGGAACAACATACTGTACAGATGATGAGTAGCACTTTTCCTATGTCTGTAAAGAAATGTTCTACTGAAAGAAAGCATGCGTAATTGATCATTGCTGAGATGTATAGAAGGATCAACTTTGAGGTTTCAGTCTAATATTCATAATGCATTTGCAGGTTTCAAAATTACAGCAAGGTTTTTCTGCTCTAATAAAAAAAAAAAAAACTGACAGGATGACAATGTCAGTTATCCATACAGTATTTAGAACTAATTCATGACATTAGTTATTATTAATATTATCACATTATTTCAGTCTTCACGCTGAACAGAATCTCTCCCTTGATCAACCATTTCATTCAGTCATATCATGCCTGAAGATTCACATCAGATTTTTTTACAACAAAAATTCTCCTAAGATTCTTGATGAGGATTAAACTCATTCACGCTTTGATCATTTCCTTCATATTTGGTTTATGTGTGCATGATGTGCAATTTCCCTCCCAGGCTTTCATTATCTCCAGTAATTTTATATGACATAAAATGCCAGAACTAGACTTCCTGTAAATGATTATCTCTTCTACCTTTCTTTTGTTTGACTAAAAATGTGGAACATCTCAGCAGAGGAAGAAAGGTTTCAGGTATTGTATTTATACCTTAGACTGAAACCAACAGTGCCTCTTTGATGCACATATGAATACCCTTGGTGATCCTCAGATTTGTCATTAGTTATAAATGAAGCTCTTAGATGGAATATTCTTAGGTAAATCCTTCAAAATTCCTCAACCACAATCTTCATTTCCACCAAAAGGTAGCCAGGTTTACCACAAATCTCCTACATCTAAATGCTACATGTGAAAGTAGCCATTGTACTAGTCATTTACACGATACAGTAATAAACTTTTAAATACAATGGATGTGCTAAGAGAATAAATAAACAACAATAAATTAAGACTGAATAGATATTCTTACTTAGAATTAATGAACCATTTTAAAGATTGCCCCCTTTGGTGTATTTTTTAGACCTACATGATTTTCATCAAAGGTATGGCACTGGTTGTTATGCAAAATTTACATTATGATTCCTTTTTTTTTTTTTTTTTTTTTTTGTCTATATGGATCCTTGCCCAACTAGACAGGGAAACAATGTGACACAAAACAAAAGATACTTTGTACAATCATGGCTCACTGTAGCAAGCATACCTAAATAAACTTACATTTTGTTAAAAAAAAAAAAAAAAAAAAAAGGCATTCCCTAATAGCAGATGCAGTTGGTGCTAAAGATTGATGGAAGTAAATAAATAAAATGTTTTTACTTTCAAAAACCATACAAAATTGCATGGCTAACATGCATTCGATTACATTTCTGAGTAAAAAAGAAACCAGTAAATTAATGAATCGAGCCCCAGAGTTGCACTGCAGAGTAACTTAATTCCATATTGATGAAAATAAAGTAGGCCTTTTACAGCAGTGTGCCTAACACCTTTCACCTTGAAACCCTGCTGTGCAGTGCTGCCACATTGACAAAATTCATCCATAAAATATGTGTATCACTGGAGCTCCTCTTCTCCTTACTGTCATCACAAGACATATTTATATGTAATGCTACTAAAGCCAAAGTGTGTGTTATTTAATGAGCATCCAGTAGAGTGACTGCAGTGTAGGTGTGATGTCCTCTGCCTTGTAGTCACGGTCTTAGTCCTCACTGTCCGCAGCAAACCAGTATGGTAAGACACCATTACACAAAAGGCAGTGCACATCTTCAGTAGTCTGTGGCCGCACAGGCCTTCATACACATTCATACTTGTAAATTGATGCTCCTACTCCTACTGTTTTCCTTGCTGTGTTTTCCCATTTTGATCTTCTTGATGTCTTTTGATTTTTTGTGGGTGAATTTAAATATTAATCATACAAGACTACTTGGGTGCACCCAAGTCTGGCATATTTGTCCTAAACCGTCACCAAATACAATCCTGGTGAAACTGTGAAAGTAGATTGTTAAAATTCAGTAGCTTTGTCAACATTTAAATCATGCCAGTGATCATTCATACCTCCTTAAGGATAAATGTGTATTGATTTAATGCATTCTTGTAATACAGAGACTGCTGACTACTAAAACTTTTGGAATCCCATTCGAAAATGCCAGACTAGGGTGCAAGCCCACTTTATACTCTTCAGCATTCCCTCACCGGTCAAGCCCAATGAGTAAACGGCTCCTCTCCTCTTCCTTCTGGCTTTCGTTCTTGAGGTCTGCAAACACCTGGGTGAAGTAATGTGGGTCTGAGTTGATCTGCAGCATCTTGGCACTCATCAGGTTGATTATGGACAGGCAGCGGTCCCAGAAGGTCTCCTTTGAGCTTTCCACCAGGAATGGCTTGAGAGGATAAGAGATTTCATTGCCCATGTAGGAGTAGGACAAGTAAAGACAGGTAAGAAGCACTGCCTGCAGCTCGTGTTCCGTGGCTAGTTCTGAAGAGACCACATCTCGACAGAGCATGTAAACAAAGACAACATTAGCTGGAGTGATGAAACCTTGGTCCTGCCAGCCTTGCAGCAGCAGGGAACGGTCCACACTGCGCAGCCATAACACTGGGTCAGTAGGAGAAAGGTGCTTGAGGCGGTAGCACCTTCGACAAAGGAACTCACCAAGGCAGCGCAGCAGCTCACTGGTCGAGGCCTGAACGATCACCCTCTTGGGTGTACCAGGAGCCACACTAGAGTTGGACACAGGTGCTTTCTTGACAGATGAGGCCACATTGTTTGAGCTTTTAGAGCCTTGGTTGGATGGGCTTGACTGCTCCTGAGTAAATGTGGAAAGGTTGGCACAGGATTGTGACTTCTTCAGGTTCTCATTGTTCAGATGGGTGACATTGTTCTGGTATGTTGTGTTGGGTTGCACCTTTTTAGAACCCTTTTTCTTGGTTGAAACAGCTACTATCCGCTTCCACGGTAACACATTTATGAGTGAGTGACGCTTCAAATTCTTGTCTTTGGCATTCTTGCTGTTTTGAACAGCAGTGTATGGGCCAACTGTGGCTGGGCCATCCTCAAACAGGGCAGCCTTCCGATAGCTGGGAGACAGCGACAGGACGGTTCCCATGATGCCAAAGATGAATGTGCAGAGTCCACACAGAAAATGCACAGAATATGCCTGGAGCTGAGGATCTCACCTCACTGCTTCCAAAAATGGGGACCCAGTCACCAGGCTTAGTGTACGATCGGCATCAAATATGATCTCGTTTTCAGCCTAGACAACAATGGTGTCTGGGTGGAGAATGACTGAAGGAGCTCTTTTCCTCCTCCAGGATTCTTTTACTCCACTCCCTGTAGGAAATTACATTTAAAATTCATTAAGTGTTTATATTTTCAATGGAAGAACATCATCATTCTTACTGATTATTTTTTTTGTAGCGATATCCAAACCCACAGCTATTTTTAAGTCATAAATGGTATTGATCTAAGGTAAGATATTATATACACATCCACTTAAATGCAAGTATAAGTTATCACAGGGCTGTTTTTGTCTTTATCAGTACTGGGCCTAATATGTAAGAGATACCGAATCTAAGATATCATGCTCGGAATGAAAAGGCATTAAATAGTACAGTGGGTCTAATAATTGCTGACTCACTGCTGACTACGTATATGGCTTTTGAAATATTATAGATTTATATTATTGTACAGCAAATTTCCTTATTTTGGTATTTTTGTTGAAATCTGCACCAAGAAAACAAATCCCTGTACCTGAACACTGGGGTTTTAATGTAAACCTATATAGATATGTGATTAGTATGTCTAAGAGAAAATTTATGTCCTGTGCCATACCATAAAATCCACCAATAATAACTGTATGATTACAATATGAGTTACTATATCCAACACACCTTAACTTCCATTTTATAATTGTACAGTTTTATAACTGTAAAATTATTATTTTTTATTAAAAGAACAAAGAATGTGTTGCTTCTTATGCCAGCTGTTGACATTGCAGATCAAAACATTGTACAATATAAGGATATATCATTTTATATTAATGTTGGAGGATAAATCAAAAAGTGATAAATCGATCAGTTCTGTATCATCTATATCTGCTCTCGGGAATAGGCAGCCCGGGCTTTCTCCTATTGTGTTAGCTAATCCGTTGCTTTACACTAAACCTTCGGGTTTGGGATGTTTATTAGTAACTGATGACCTGCGGAAGGGCGATGAGGGATGTGCTGCGGCTGTCCAAGGTTCTGAAAATGTGCCGCTGATGGGTGTAGGCCTGCGGATATTCCCTTTCCTTCTAGGCTCTATGTTTTTCTTCACAGCTCATCAACCATCTGTATTCAGTAATATTTCTAGCAGCCAATGTTTACAGTGAATACAATGAAGTCAAACTGAGGCACATTCAAATAAATCAGGCTATTAGTCTAATAGATTGTGATCTACCATTTTTACAGTTCATTCGACGTATAGCTGATCTTTGCTATCTGTTTATAGCTATAGCTATGATCTATAAGAATATTCAGTACTTACCGCCCGATGTTGTCCACCACAATGTGAGAAAACAAGAACTGCAGTAATGGCTGCTTCTGTATATCCTTTAATATGCTGCGCATCAAGGTAACACCCGAACGACCATATCAAGGAATGCGTTATTAAATAAATAAAGAAATAAATAAAAACACGGATAATGTAACAAAAACGAATCCAAAAAGAAAATGGCGTTAACAACAACAAAAAAATAAAAACAAGGAGAATCCGTACAGTCTTCCCAGAGGTGTGGGCATGCAGTCAGTGATGTGCTCGGGTGCTTATGCTGGTCTCTCTCTCTCTCTCCTCTCTCTCTCTCTTTCGACCAGAGATGCTGAGATGGAGGGATGAAGCAGTGCTATTGGTCCGAGTTTCACCTCAGCTTTGTGCTTTACTGCAGTGATGGAGCGCCTCTCTGTGCTCTGCCCCTGCTCCTGCTTCCACACAGCTCCACCCACCCACCCACTCATACACACACACACACACACACACACGCCACAAAGAGCTTTAGCAAAACCACGTACTGTAACATTCTCATCTGACTCTATGCAATATGAGCTGTATTTTGTATTTGTATTTCAACAGTTTGCTCCCTGATGGAAAATACATATATATATATATATATCTTGATATGTAGGGATTGGACCTGTGATTAATGTGTGAAGGTGAATTTCAACATAGCGTAGCACAGGTTCTGGTCTCAAGCAAACTCACGTGATCTCAAGCAAACACGTGACAGCATGTGAATAAATATGGTCAATAAAATGCCCTTCATATGGAAACAAATGACATGGGTAATGGATTTGTGTTTGTTGGTGGTTGGGTAGAATAAAAAAAATCATATGAAAGAATCACATGTTCAAATTAATTAATTATGTAACAAATAAACAAAAACGTGAAAATGAACAAATTGTGCAATCAGTCACATAAAATAAATAAATAAAATAAATAAATGATTTGTGTGAGGTATTCACGTTAAAAAAACTGAAAAATCACTGAGTTTAATGAGTTGTGCAAAAATCAAATGTGAAAATTCATTATTCATTTGAAAGCAATCATATGTGAATAAATAAAAAAATCACATTAATCATGTGAAGCCTATATGACTCTCAAATGTAACCTGGGACCTGTTGTTTGTCCTACAGCAGTGCAGTGTAACATTGCAGTTGAGACTGAACATAAGTTCAGACAATGTGTACTTCACACAGACTTAAAACGATTTAAATCACTGTGGAAAAGCAGATGTAGAATTTATTAAGGGTTTCTTAAGGGTTCTAAAAAACAAAGCTTTTTTAAAGTAGTTCCCTGAAAGTCCATTATAGTGACACTCTAAAGAACTTTAATGGGTTTCACCATGTTCTACTTTATTTCCCTCTAAGTAAACAGATTGGATATTCTGCAATAGTTGTTCAGACCTATACATCTGTAGTTCTCAAAGTGAAAAAATGTTTTAAATTATGTTGCACTGGAGAAATGCACTGTTGTCAATACTATTTAATTCAGTGATCTAGTTAATTCAGTTATTTATATGTCACAGACAGAGAGTTATAGGGTGATTGCTGCTAAAGTAGGATATGTTTTTGTGTCACACTTTTTCTGTTTTATCACATATTTATATGAAGCCAATGATCTCCCTAAAAATACTCAAATGTATAAAATGAGGAAATCTCTGATAGTTATACAGGTGAATATACACGAGATGGATATTAAGTGTTGAGTTGGTATAATCTAAACTTGAATATTCCTATATATACACAAAAAGTACACAAGGAAAAGTTATATATTTATTTAATTAGCCTAATAATTAAATAGATGGACTATGTTCATATAATAACTTCAAATAGGAGGCCTTGCCTGCAATAAATTTGTGAATACCTAATAGAGACTAGTTGTCACCACCATGGACCATCATGTACTCACATAAAAAATAAAAATAAAAAATAAAAACTGGACAAGCCACTGAAACTTTCATAATGCAGACCGCTTTGTGTTCAGAGGTTGGAATAAACACGCCAAATCAATCTGCACGACTTGTATTGTGATATACTATTATACGACCAGACGGGGACACCACGAGGCACTACAGGCTCCAGAATGCTCTCGCTCCTGATTACATATTTGTGCTGCTTTTCGCAAGGGTTTGTGGGTAAGCAGGTTTTGAATAGGGAAGATGGCAGCCGCGGCAGTGGTTGAGTTTCAGAGAGCTCAGTCTCTTATTAGTACGGACCGAGACGCGTCTATCGATATTTTACATTCAATAGGTAAGTCGTTCTAAGTATTTTGTAAAATTTCAGTATTTTCATTTACAAATATATTTGCGATTGGGAGGTAGTCTTTCCCCGGACGCGAGCCGGCTGAGGCGGTGCTGACTCACTGCACTGTGTAGCCGCTGTAATCATGCTAACAGACTAGCCCTGTACTCCACGTTAGCTTAGCTTGCTATGCTAAGCACCAGCGCACTGCTCAAGGCCGCGATGACAGAGATGATATTTAGCTAACGCTGTGTAATGTGAACGCAAAAGAGCAAATGTTGTCTGTTTAGTTACGTAATTATGAATCTTTTATTACTAACATTTTGGCTGCTCCCGTGACCGACCGAGTCTCCAAGTTAAACCACAGCAGCTGCGATTGTTAATTAACTTCTACTGTACCGGGTTTTAGAGAAAGACAGAGGATGCTCTTGCATTCTGATTTAGCTAGGCAGCTAGTTAGCTTCCGAGCTACCATTTTAGATTTGCGCTAAACCTCAACAGCAGCGATTAATATTACCGCTACTCGAACAGGGAGCGTAAGTCCGCGGTTTAGTTAATGTTTAACATTAATTAGGGATATAATGTTAGCTGAGTAACGCTAGTGTTACGCATTGTCAGATTTGTTGCCCGTTTTTATATTTTGTCTTGATAATGTCAGTACATAGTCTTTAACTTTCTCTGGAAAACCACCACTTTAGTTTCCCTTATACAATATTAAGCCGGTAAAGTAAATGTCAGCTAGCTAATGCTAATGTCACTGATTGAGTTAGCTAGCTGAATAGCTCGGCAGCTACCGTTAATACATGAGACGGTTGCTGTGTGTTATAGTTTCTCGTCTTAAACATGTGAGCATAACCACTTGCTGATTCGACTATCCCTATATTCAAAATTCATAACGCCCTAAGTTAGGTGAAATAATGACAAGTTAGTGCTATTACTTTAAACTCTTATTTTAGTATTCATCACTTTCAGAGTTTTCGGTGTGCTTAAAGTCAAGTACATGTTAGGTTGTTATTGTTTATTGTTATTTGCTTATGTCATTCTTCCAGTTATGTTTACACTACTAACAAGCACCTAACTTCTGCCTGATGTTTCCACAGTCAGGCGAGATGTTCAGCAGGATGATGAAGAGGCGGTGCGTGTCAAAGAACAGAGCATCCTGGAGCTTGGAACTCTCCTGGCTAAGACAGGACAAGCCGCAGGTAAGATTCTTCACCCTGGAATCAAAATGTATCTTCATCACTTCTGTTACAACAACCTTGGAAATCAATTCTTTCGTTGGGTGTTTTTCATGATTTAGCAGCAGGGGTGCACTTTCACTATGATACCGTTGTCATGTCACTGATCATGACACTGTCAGTGAAACTTACCCGACGCTTTTGCAAAACATCAGCTTTGAGACAAGTTTTGTCAAGACCTGTGGTGTTAGTTGATATTTGTTTACTTCATAAAATAGATTAGATAAGAGTTCAGTCTAATTCTGTTCAGTGTTTCAGGCCAGTTTCAGTATTTGGGAAGTTAGTATTAAGACCCCATAAGTAATATGAGTGTTATGATCAAACATCAATGTAATATATGTTATGTTTATGTTTTTACAGAGCTTGGAGGGCTTCTGAAGTTTGTTAGACCTTTCCTGATCTCCATTAGCAAGGCTAAGGCAGCGCGATTGGTGCGCTCTCTGTTGGATCTCTTCCTGGACATGGAGGCAGCCACAGGACAGGAGGTTGAGCTGTGTCTGGAGTGCATCGAGTGGGCCAAAGCGGAGAAGAGGACATTCCTTCGACAGGCTCTTGAGGTAACTGTTCGCTACATACACTTTGACATTTAGAGAGGCTGAGCAATATTGTAAGAAATGAGAAGACTCAAGTGTGATTTATCATTTTTAGGCTCGTTTGATCTCGCTTTATTTCGACACTAAGAGGTACCAGGAGGCTTTGCAGTTGGGTGAGTAATGTTACAGAAAGTTTTTCTTCTTCTTTCAATGCACCTTGATTGAAGCATAAATTTTGTAGCTTTTGCAGTTGGACAAGTCTTGTGTCTTTCCATTATTCCATCTTGTATGATTCAAGATTGTTAATAAACATTAGTTATGAGTGATGAAACTAGTACATTGTAAGTCGTTGCTACATTTGAGTGTTAAGGAATTGAGAAGTGATTAAAAAAACATTTTTTTTAAATCATGCAAAGATTTGTTAAATAATCTATTTCATTGTTTTTCAGGTTCCCAGTTACTCCAGGAGCTAAAGAAGATGGATGACAAAGCTTTACTGGTGGAAGTTCAGCTGCTTGAGAGTAAAACCTATCATGCACTCAGTAACCTGCCCAAGGCCAGAGCTGCCCTTACCTCTGCCAGGACCACAGCCAATGCCATCTACTGTCCACCCAAACTTCAAGCAGCTTTGGACATGCAATCAGGCAAGTCTTTAACACATACTGCCTGGACCTTAAAGTTTACAGGGTCATGGTTGAACATTGTAAATATTATGATTTTTGACTGCATTCATAAGCCTCATCAGTTGTTTTGATAAACTTTCATAGTAATGGTTTAACCCTTTAAGTTATGATAATTACAAGCAAATTTTACTTAAATATTTTTTGCACTTCATCAATTTAAACACAGAAAAATTGGTTTCTTCCTCACTGTGTATACATCCCTCAACCAAAACAGTAACAATATGAATTAAAATGTGTAAAAATACTTTGAATTTGTTATGTCTAAGATTAATGTATTAATATATATGTTTTTCTAGGCATTATACATGCTGCTGAAGAGAAGGATTGGAAGACGGCATATTCCTACTTCTTTGAGGCTTTTGAAGGCTATGATTCCATCGACAGTCCCCGGGCCATCACTGCGCTAAAATACATGCTTCTGTGCAAAATCATGCTCAACTTGTAAGTAAAAGAGCAGCTTCTCGAGGCACTCTTAGGAGCCTAAATTTTGAGTTTTGTGGTGCTTCTCCTCCTACCAGTTTACTCTCTGACTCGCAGAAATTTAAGCAAATGTATCCTGTCATATACAAGCTTTCATTAAATGTTTGGAAATATTATAAAGAAAAAAAGAGGATGGAATGATGGCATATTTAATGCCTCAATACACTTAGCTTGTATTGCTACTGGTTGCTACAACTGGTACTATGTTGTAAAATATTTCGAATTGTCATTTTTCACAAAAATGTCTGAATAATGCATGGCCCAAGTGACGCCTATATTTGGCACTAACCATCCATATGAGACAAGCTACAAATGAGATGAGAAAATTGTTGCTTATTCGTGTGAATATAGCATCATGCTGTTGGCTGGACAAGCTTCGGTCAGTACACACTCCTGAAAATCTCACTTTTTCTTAGGCCAGAGGAAGTCCAAGCCTTGATCAGTGGCAAACTGGCCTTGCGTTATGCTGGGCGACAAGTAAGCCTTGTTTCATGTCCATATTCAAGTGCTTTATTGGATTGTTTTCCTATATGTTGACAAAGTGCATTTCTTTTTTTTCTCCCTTATCTGTAACAGACAGATGCACTAAAATGTGTAGCGCAAGCCAGCAAGAACAGATCATTAGCAGACTTTGAAAAGGTAAGACTTGCTGATGGCTTACATAGACACAACTGTGTTTATTTTTTTTTGTGCTTATTGCCTAAGCTTGTTTCTTGTGCACGTCCACACATGAAGGCGCTGACTGAGTACACAAAAGAGCTGAGGAATGATCCCATCATCAACACACACCTGGCCAAACTCTATGACAACCTGTTGGAGCAGAATCTTATCCGTGTCATTGAGCCCTTCTCCAGAGTACAGGTAGTGCACACATGATAGATAACAAATTTATAAATGTACCCACACGTCATACAAGCTTACTAATTAAATGGTTTCAGCAGTAATATTGTTGGTGGATGTGACATAAATTTAAGCTAAAACACAACCTGGATCCTATTTTTGTTAGCTTTGTTTGGTTTTATTGGTTTCTGGCTCTGATGGTATTATTATTATTATTTTTTTTAGATAACACACATATCAGATCTCATCAAACTCTCAAAGGTAAGTTATGTAGCTTAGACCATATGAATTTTTTTTACATTTTTACTTTTATGAATTCACAAATTACTTGAGTGTTAGTGATATCAAATCAGAACCTGCTAAAAATAAATAAATAAAATAAAGTAAAAGGTACAAGGTGATGTGTGATCAAACCTTTCGATCTTGTAAACTTGGGAGCTTAATTATTTTGTCATTTAGGGTGATGTTGAGAGAAAGCTGTCGCAAATGATCCTGGACAAGAAGTTTCATGGTAAGTCTTTCAATTTAAGTCTAACTAGGGTTTTTTCTTTTTTTTTTATTTTTTATAAAGAAATTAGTTAAGCAACTTATTATTTATTATTAATTCAATATTAATTAATTAAGGTTCTTTTTTTATTATTGTTAAAAGTTTTTATTGGCACTTGGACACATGACTATCACACTTGTATTCGCGTCTTTTCCAAACTGTTTTCCCACTGAAACCGGGAGGACCAAACCTGATGAGGTATGACTGTGCACAGAAGCTTTGGAGTCCTACGTACTAGTATTAGAGGTTGCACACAGCACAAGCATTTCAAATGAGCTGTATTTTGGCAGAAAACAGAGAGCAATGGAAATCTAAAAGTTTGAGTACAGTGTGAAACGTATTTTAGAAAATGGCAAAAGTGGGCAAGGAAGAAACTAGGCGATTTCAGTAGTAGTATTTAATCCGAGCGGGAGATGAGGGTGATGAAGACCAGAAGGTGGTGGTAATGCAACATGGTGGATGCCAACTCCAGTTGTAGTAAGCACCAAGAAGAAGCAGTTATTAACTCTATATTAACTCCGGATTTGCTATTGTTGTAGTGGAAATACTTGAGTGGACTGCATAGAGCCCTTAGAGCACCAATTGCACCCCAGATCTCCTCACCTGACATCGGTGCCTGATCTCAGTCCTGCTCTAGGCAAATCCTCATAACCACTCCACAAAATCTAGTGTAAAGACTTTTTAAAACATTGGAGGTCAGAAAATGAGGACCAAATCTGAAATTTAATGTTAATCAAACACATTTGGGTGTGATGTTCAGATGTCTACAAACATATGTAACATACAGTGTAACTCGGTGCCACCCCCCCAGCATTGTGGATGTCTCTCTCTTGATTGCAGGAATCCTTGACCAGGGTGAAGGAGTCCTGATCATATTTGAGGAGCCTCCTGTTGATAAGACCTATGAGGCAGCCCTCGAAACCATCCAGAACATGAGCAAAGTTGTGGACTCGCTGTACAACAAAGCTAAGAAGTTGACATAGGTTTGTTTCTAAGATTTTTGCACTGCTAGTACATCTGATTTAGAAAGATCTGAGTCATAAATATATAAACTATTAATGATTGTACAAGTTGTTAGGTCTTTATTTGTCTTTTGACCTGCAGTTTGATTTAGTAAATTATTCTTCTATCTCTCTTGCAGAACAAACACAAAAGGATGCTGCTCTGCAGAATGGATGTGTGTGAGTGTATGTCTGCATGTGTGTGTGGCCAACATGTGGAAACTTTTTTTTGTCACGGCGAGAAGGGACAATTATAGAGTAAGAATCACAAATTTCAACGGGATTCACTTGTTCCAACTGAGTTTTTAACTCCTCTTTCAATGGACAATTTCATCCTTCTCTTCTTAATTTTGATGTTTTTTTTTCCTCCCCGATGTATCTCTCATCGGCCAACATGGCCATCAGGGAATATTGTACAACTACAATAAAGTCTCATAAAGTCACCGTATAGCATTGTATAACTCTTCTACGGTTTAAGTTACAGCCTCTTAAGGTGCAATACTGACCTCACTGTGGGTAAAGGGGGGACTGTGGGTAACTGTGGCTGTCTCCATTAGTTCTTATGGGAACATTTATTATCCTACATACAGGAAAAGATACCATTAGGAAGTGACATAACCAGGCATTTATTACACTTGCATGGTTAGGGCCTTAGATAGATCTGTAGCAAGCACAGTTGCCAGCAGTCAGACCAGTCACAGCCATTTTGTTCAGATTATGTATTATACAGTTTAACATTTGCTCTGGCAGTATACTTTTCATTATACACATTGTCTTTAAATCTATAAACATGTCTGCTGTATTAAGCACCCTGGAGTTGTCCTGTTATGGAAATAGCATTACAAATGCTAACGTTTGACTGCAGTAGAAATAAATTTCTTTTTATTCCACTGAACTTTAAAAGCTCCATTATAAAAATTCCTTCTAAATAGAGTGTAATTTCACCAGAATCTGAATATTTTTCTGAGATTTCTGTTCCATGTGTTAAAACTCAGATCTCGTTTGATTTTTTTTTTTTTTTGTGTGTGTGTTTTGGGAGTGACACAGGCCAGACAATACGTTATTTTTTACCGATTTTTTTTATTTTATTTTTTTTCCCCCAGGTTAAGATTTCTTGCATGTCTTTGTGATTGATTTTAATATTTTATACTTTGGGAAGTTCATGCTTGCTTTTGTACCTAAAATGGTAAGGTGTGAGTGAATACTTGTAGATATTCTGGAATACAAATCGCCAAAAAAAAAAAAAAAGTTTCACTCCAAGGAGGTGTTAGGAATTGATTTGCTCATTTTGCTCACTCTCTATTGGGATGTGCAATCTTTTTTTTTTTTTTTGTAAAGAAAAACATGACTACTAAACATGTGGTTACTGATGAATATACCAATTAACATTTTATCTTTGTGTGGAGGGCTTCTTTTTCTTCATGCTAAACAGTGTAAGCAAAAATACAGGCCTTTGACTTAAGTGTTAGACACCAGAAATTCAGATGTGTAGATGAAATTTTAACTGAAGCAAACGGCTTCTATATCATGCGACATAAACTATCATTTTGCTTGATTCTTCTTAAATGAAACAACACTGAAGAGCGTAGGGTTAGAACAGCAGGAGAGATGTTATTTTGTACAGAACATTGAACAGATCGGTTGTTGTATGTAAGCAGATCACCTTTCAAACACTTGTTCCATGATTAAATCAGAATCAAATTTTCAAGTGTTTTTTTTTTTTTTTTTTTTTTTGACCTACAGTCATCTAGTGAATCGAATTGGAAAGGCCCACACATGATGTCTAGACATATGTATGTATAAAACCGCATTTGATTAATCGAAGTATCTTTTGTCTAGTAGTTAACCTCACTTTCATGTATACAGTACCTAGAGACTGCATGTCACATTCTGCTGGAATGTGGGTTGATGAACTTTATTCAGCATATAAATGTATGCATTCAGCATTAGACCTAGTCCAGTCACTGCTAATTTGTGTAACAGTCCAGCAGAGGCAATGGATCAGGTGTACCTTCTTGCAAATCATTATTAATATTTTCTGAATGAGGAAAATCCACTCTCATGGAGCCTTGAGTAAAAATCAGAATTAATTACTTCGTAACGAGCCAAGTCATAACCTGTGTCCTTTTTTTCCGTAAATGTCATGAATTAACCAGCAGTCCTGATCAATACTGTGTTTTCTTAGCATTTTTAATAAAATGAGGATATGCATCACAATAAAAATGTTTGGGACAAATGTGGGGAAATGTGTATGATAAACATGTAACACAATAACTAATTTTCAAAAGCTGGTTGTCCTGAAGTGTTTTATTCCGCTTGTACTGAGACAGCAATTTATTGTTGTATGTATTCTCTTCATTCAAAATGGCATGGTATCGATGCCATCCATGATACAAGTTCGTTCCCTCGTTAACTAAGAACAGCCTCTTTAAACAATCAGTTCTCTGTTTAAGGCAATAAAACAAAATAAAAAGGCAACATATGTTCTTGATAAATGAGTAAGACACTCTTGCATAAATGTTAAAGAAACAGATTTTCTTCACAAAATCCTTCACCTATATCAGGAGGGTGAGTAAAAAATTATCTGCACTTCAGTTATATTGAAAATTCTGTTGTCCGCACTCATCACTTTCCGTTCAAGGCTACTGTCTCTCCAGTTACCACTGTGCAGGTGTGAACATGTAACATCAGTTCATGTGTATATGCGGTGTGAGCAAATATGCTTTCCACACATGTGATTTGCACGAAAGAAGGGCAGTATGCCGTGGATTCATCACTATGACATCAGAGTATGGAATGGAAACATCCTCAATCACAGAGCAAAAAAATTTCAAAAGTCAACCATCAGTTGGAAAATTGCTTAGAGTTTTCTGGGATTCTCTAGGGCCAATATTGAAACATTATCAGGAAAAAGGTTCAACAATCGACAGTGCTCTTTACAGTGAGAAGCTTATTGAAGAGCTGAAGCCTAAACGTCAGATTAAATGCAGAGGACTGCTATCCAAGGACACTCTGCTCTTACATGACAATGCACGTCTGCACATTTCTGCGCACAATGTAAACACTGCAAAAACTCAGTTTTGAGGTGTTAAAGCATTTTATTTTTAAAAGGAAATTTTATTAAATTCTACAGCCAGCGTGCAGATTATTTTTTGACTCACCTTAGTATTTTGGTTTAAATTATTTAATATGACAATAAAAGTCGGTCTAAATAATATTTTCTATAGAAATAATAGCGTTGAAGATTTAACTACTGTATTTTCTGTATGAACGGTTGGAGACTTTTATTTTGAAGTGATGCAAGGCGGAAGTAAAGTTAGTGCTCCGTGCTCAACCTGCTCGCGGAGGAGTAGACTAAAGTGGAGGAGAGGTGTCCTGCTGTCACTGCAGTTTGTCAGTAGAAGTTCACAATGGCAGTGCAACGCCGAGGAAACGTTAAAACCGCAGACACAAGTAGCATTGAGAAAAAAATTAAAAGGTAATACATTTCTTTCCCCTCCTGCAGCATGCAGCATTAAGCAACATAGTCCTTTGTGCTAAACCTCACCTGTGTGGAGTTTGGGTTCAGTCCTGAATGGCTTCCTACACAGTGGAGTGCACTAGTGCAGCAGCCTACATCTAGTTTAGTGCACAGTGCATACGGGTGCCTGTACTATGCATAACACTGTTTGATTGTATATGCTCTACATCTCTAACAGATGTGTATACAGTGTGTGTGTGTGTGTGTGTGTGTGTATCAGGAGTGTATTAGACTGTGGCATCTTTTTGGGACAGGGGGATTGCACAGAGACAGGCTTCATCATACAGAGGGTACGCTGCTGTCCTGGTGGCCCTGGTTGGCACATGTGCCCTGCTGATTTGGCTGTGGTCCATCTGGACTAATGACATCACACACACTCTGGTCTCCAGAGGGGAAGTACTCACAGAGCCCCGAGTGTTCATGATCCAGTGCTCTGAAGATTATCAAAAATACAAGCACTTCCCAGGTATTATTGAAAGCATCTATTTTATTATTATTTGCATTTTTTGTCGAATTTTGCTTAAGCCCTTTTCTTACACACCTGATCAGCTCCATCAAAGTCTTCTGAAGGGAAGGGCCTGGACTACACTATTCATGCATCACTTTACTAATACAGTGGTACCTCGGCATATGAATTTAATGCGTTTCAGAGGCGACCTCTTAAAGCGAAATCTTGTATTGCGAAACACATTTTCCCATAGAAAATTATGAAAATGCAAATAATCCACCAATATTACCAATTTACAACACTATAATTACATTTTTGCGTATAAAAACATCAAAAACATTTAGAAAAGACATATAGATAAAGTAAAATATGAAATGAATAGACATTAAACCTCACTCATTCACGATATTGCTTTATCTTCTATACAGCGTCACTGGGGGCCTGGAGCCCATCCAATGAGACTTGGGGCATGCGGCAGGGTACACCCTGGACAGAGTGCCAATCCATCGCAGGGCACACTTACATGCACATACACTCACACTACGGGCAATTTGGGAATGCCAGGTGGTCTAATCAGCATGTCTTTGGACTGTGGGAGGAATCCTAAGTACCTGGAGGAAACCCACCAAACATGGGGAGAACATGCAAACTCCATGCACACAGAGCCAAGGCGGGAATTGAACTTGCACCCTGGAGGTACAAGACGACATTACTATCCACTGCGCTACCTATGATTCCTCTTGGCACTGGCTGCTGAAAGTGGCTCAGTTTTCTTCTTGCCATGGTACAAGATATTATTATGCACCTGAAGTATATGTATATTTTTAAACATACTGTATACTTAAAAGAGAGGGAAAAATGGGGTTGAAAAACAGGAGTAAAATTAACTCATTCACTCATTGTCTATACCACTTTATCCTGTATAGATCATTCTAGGAGGAAATTTTATCTCAGAAATCAATAAAATAAAAAGCACCACATCAGTTGTTTTAAATTGTGGTAATAATAATAATAATAATAATAAATAAAAAATAAATAAGTTACGGCCATACCAGTCTGAGAGTGCCCCATCTCGTCTGATCTTGGAATCTAAGCAGGCTTGAACCTGGTTAGTACTTGGATGGGAGACTACCTGGGAATATCAGTGCTGTAAGCTTTGGGCTGTAAGCTCCCTGGTCGCTGTAAGTTTCCTGGTTGCTTTGCACCTGCACTGTCCGTTTTGATTCCCGGCCAGGTTCGATTCCCGTCTCTGTGTGCATAGAGTTTGCATGTTCTCCCTGTGCTTGGTGGGTTTTCTCCTGGTACTCCGGTTTCCTCCCACAGTCCAAAGACATGTAGGTTAATTGGCATTCCCAAATTGGCCATAGTGTGTGAGAGTGTGTGTGTGTGTTTGTGTGTATATGTGTGTGCCCTGTGATGGATTGGCACCCTGTCTAGGTGTACCTCGCCTTGTGCCCTAAATCTCCTGGGATAGGCTCTAGGTCCACATGACCCTGAATACAGGATTAAGTGCTATGGATGATGAGAGAGAAAATAAATAAATAAATGCAGTTAATACTCTACATTTTTAACGATATCAGACCTGACATTTTTTACAAAGGATATTTAATCTAGAGGTGTGTGCAAGGCTTAGTCTGTCTAACTGGTGATATCCATTTGTTTTTTAATGTTCCACCAAATACAAATACAAGCTGAGCTAGTGTAAAAGAAAAAGAAGTCAGATAAGCGGGTGGATTTGTTTAACCTGATTAGGAAAGAGAACAGTGCTTCATCGAGAGGGTGGAGGTGATTAAAGAGAACCGTTTGTATTGTTTTGCCTCATATTTTATCATTTTTAAACCCCTTACTGACGACTGCACAATCATGCCATTATCCAATCAGCCAATCATGTGACAGCAGCTCTGTGCAAAAAATATTATGATCATTAAAGAAAAAGGATGCAGGTACCAGATTAGAGCTTCTGTTAAGGTTAACGTCAAAGAGATGGGGGGAAAAGTCTGAGACAGTGGCATGGTTGTTGGTGTTAAATGGGCTGGTTTGAGTAGTTTAGAAATTGCTTCTCTCTTTGTATTTTTACACACTACAGTTTATGTGTGAACAACAGCAAAAACATTTATATTTAAGCATTTTGCCGACGCCCTTACCCAGAGCAACTTATACAAGTGCTGTGAAGCTTCTCTTATTGGATAGATCTTTACACTGGGTCACTAGCCATGATGGTGCACCACTTCACCCGCCTCTCTTCTTACCCTGATGCTTCAGTCACTCATCTCTGACCAGCTTCTGGTAATTGCTCCTAATCCATGGCCTAAGTGAAGGAGTACTTTCCTAGACTTCTATTAATTGTTTTGCCACTTGACACTAAAATGTATGCTCTAAGTGGCGTTATACGCACCGACCCAGATCTGCTAATAATGATCATTCCGTGGATTATTGTGTTTCCCTGACCATGCATGCAAATTTGATTAGAATAGCCGGATTGTGTTTTCTGAGGTAATTGAGCGCTCTCATGCTGATGAGAGAGGGCAGATATATCGAGACACGCAATCATCAGCAGCTGGAGAGCAGGAACAGAGAGAGAAGGAGCGCTGTTTATTTCTCCAGCATTTTAAAAGCTATTCTTAGGGAAGCATTTGAAGCCGTAATAGATTTTTTGTTTTTTTGTTTGTTTTGAGTACTTTTATTTCCACTGTATGATTGGCCTTAGGGGCTGAGAGGTTATACATTTTCTAACTGTATTACTTCTGAGTATAGAATTAGCAAAATAGGATTTCATTCATTCATTCATTCATACTTTGCACAAGAGCAAGCCATGTCTTGAGTAGTGCTGTAAAGGAATCACTACCTTGGGGTTAGGTTTGCTTTTGTATCAACCACATGAATCCAAGCTCAATTCTCAAAATGATTCTAAATCACAGTTGTGCACAGTCTGTACACAAATTGCCTCATTTAGTGCACTGTGTCCGCTTAGGCACACTGACTTCCAAAATGCAACACCCTGATTACTAATTATTCTCACTCATGCTGCATCTGTGCAAACTCAATTGAGAGAACACTTCACTTGTGTCGGAGCATAAAAGAGGTCTCGAGTGATTTATACTGTACAGGCATTAGGCAAGAAGATGGAGCAGCAAGTTATCCAGGCCTTTAGAGAAGAGAAAAGGTAAGTACCCACTTTTTCAGTGGTTTATTCAGTACACTTTACTGTAATTACTACGTACCTACAAGTATCTTAGAAGTGTAACTTATAGTGTATATAATTATAGTGTATAGTTATAGTAAGGTGCGTATGCTATAAAGTGTCTGTATGCTTCTTACAGAAAGAAAATTTAATGATGAGCAAGAGACCAGCATAATTCCCATGGTTTTGGAAAACAATGTCATCAGGGAAAGCAAAGACGACAGTTTCGCACACCTTGACCATGTTCCTGTATGTAGGTGGCAGGAGAGGAACATCATTGGCAAGCATTTTGTTGTCAGTGTCCCTGGGCAGTGTGGTGTAAACATCACCACGGATGCTGCTATTGGTCACTCGTAGTTTGCTAATGTTCCTTGACAAACTCAAAAATATCCTCACAGGAATATATCCTCACAGAAAGAGTAGCTCACCTCACCTAAGTTGTCAGTAAGGATAATGTCAATTTCCGCTGGGCCACTCTGGTCCACGACTGGTTTACCAACAACCCACGTTTTGTAGCGCTGTACCTTCCACCATATTCCCCATTTCTAAACCCAACTGAGGAACTATTTTTGGCCGTGGGAAGTGTATGAATGCGGATCGTACAAGCGTGGGTCACTGCTCCAGGTAATGGACGATGCATGTGATGGAGTCGCCATGCCAGCTCCATTGAGTTTTGCAATTTCTTTTGAACATTTTGTATTGCTGTAACAGATAAATATTTATTTTGCTACCTTTTTGTATCTGTGCACTAATTTTTCTTTGTAGTGTAATTTGTCATTATATATGACACAGGACTGATGGTAGCGCTCACCTTTTCTTCTCCGGACAAGTCTTTTTCCAGATGCCCCAAACAATCTGAAAGAGGCTTCATCCGAGAATATGACTTTGCCCCAGTTCTCAGCAGTCCATTCGCCGTACTTTTTGCAGAAGATCAATCTGTCCCTGATGTTTTTTTTGGAGAGAAGTTGCTTTTTTGCTGCTCTTCTTGACACCAGGCCATCTTCCAAAAGTCTTGGCCTCACTGTGCGTGCAGATGCGCTCACACCTGCCTGCTGCCATTCCTGAGCAGCTCTGCACTGGTGGCACTCCGATCCCGCAGCTGAATCCCCTTTAGGAGACGATCCTGACGCTTGCTGGACTTTCTTGGACGCCCTGAAGCCTTCTTAACAAGAGTTGAACCTCTTTCCTTGAAGTTCTTGATGATCCTATAAATTGTTGATTTAGGCGTAATCTTAGTAGCCACAATATCCTTGCCTGTGAAGCCATTTTTATGCTATGCAATGATGGCTGCACACGTTTCTTTGCAGCTCACCTTGATTAACAATGAAAGAACAATGATTTCAAGCATCACCCTCCTTTTAACATGTCAAGTCTGCCATTCTAACCCAATCAGCCTGACATAATGATCTCCAGCCTTGTGCTCGTCAACATTCTCACCTGAGTTAACAAGACAATTACTGAAATGATCTCAGCAGGTCCTTTAATGACAGCAAAGAAATGCAGTGGAAAGTTTTTTTCGGGATTAAGTTAATTTTCATGGCAAAGAAGGACTATGCAATTCATCTGATCACTCTTCATAACATTCTGGAGTATATGCAAATTGCTATTATAAAAACTTAAGCAGCAACTTTTCCAATTTACAATATTTATGTAATTCTTAAAACTTTTGGCCACGACTGTAATTTTTTACAGTAAATCAGTTTTGAGAAGAAGGAACATGGAACATCATTTTGCAAGAGATTCCAAGAGATTTGTGGCGTTTGACAAAGTAGACAAGTCTTTTCATTGTGTCTTTAATGTTTTGATAAATTGAGAGACAGGAGAGACAACTTCTGGAAATGTGTTTAAATGTTAAAAGAAGAAAATGTATTTAAGGAGATTATTAGGATTCTCAAAAGGTCAGGGTGATTTTACAACACATGTATTTAATTGTGCCAGTTTTAAAAGCTTCCTGGAACACATGTGACTGGGACCTACTCACTTATTAGGCAGCAATTCAAAACTGTCTAGTCTTGTTTACGCTGATCCATGTTACAGTATAAATGCACGATTGTTTAAAGCTGTCCGTAATTAAATTCAGCAACCTCAGGAATCTTATGTTGACATCTCATCGCTCCAGGAACCTTGCTTTGATCCTGGGCTTGGATTAGGTTGTGTGTGGGTGTGTGGGTGTGTGTACTGTATGTTCTCCCTGTGATATTGTATTTTTTTGGGGGGGTTTGCATGGTTTCCTCCCCCACAAAATTCCCAAAAGCATGCTAGGTGGATTGGTGATTATAAATTGCGCATAGATGTGATTGAGTTTTAATGGGTACGCATGGCGGCCATCTTGTGTATGTATCCATGCCAGCCCCCACATTAAGGCTACTATGACCTCTCAGTCGGGAGGGCCGAAGACTATCACGTGTTTCCTCCGAACCGCATCTTTTCGAACTGCTCGCTCATGCACATTGGGGGAGGTGTAACACATTCGGAGGACAGCGCTATCCGCTCCTTCCGCTTGCGTGAGCTCACAGACGCCTCTGATTGGCTGTAGAGCCGTGATCAATGTGTGAGCACTAAGTACCTCTCACCCCTCGCCTCTGAGAGAGCTCGGCCAATCAGCTCTCTAGACCTCTGGTTGCGAGACGTTACAGCATCACCCAGGAATCGAACTCACAATCTCCAGATGATAGGGCTAATGCCATTGTTTTATAAAAATACCTACAACATAAGACACATACAACACACACATGCAAAAAATCTGGATCTCGCAAAAGTATCTAATCTAGTATTTAATTCCTAGCTTAAATCTGTATTTTATTTCAAATTCTATCTTTAGTTTTATTGTATTCTATAGTGCATTTTTTTCATTTGTAGTAAATTTCTTTTCTGTATCATTTAACTGCATATCATACTGTGTATGGTTGTGTATGTGATAAGTAAAATGTAATTAATAGAAATAAAATATGATCACACCCTTTAGATATGAAGTGAGTCATTTTGGTTATGAGTGTCATTCAGTTGAGAATGCTCCATGTGGAAGTCATCACAGACTTTGACCCAGGCGTCTGAAAGATTCACGCACACCGAACAAAGGAAACCCTCCGGTTAGCGAGAGATTCCCGGCCCAGTTCAGTATCTGCATCTTTCCCACGCTGTAAATCAGCATGTGGATAAGAGCTGGAAGAAGGTGAACTACCGCAGGCCAGATCCTTTATTGCCTGGAAACACAAAGAATAAGTTAGAGATGTTAATTTGAGAGGTTGTTTAATTGTCACATTATAGTATTAAGATTTAGTTCAAATCATTTAGTTCCTTCACTTCGTACTGTACAGTATGTGTTAATGTATGGAAAATGTTCCGTTCACAGGCTGCACACCTACCAAATGTGGCCGCGCGGTTTTAGATAGTGTTGTAACCACAGACGAGTCACGTACACTGAAGAGGTAAGTGTACACACACACATTCAATATGAAAGACATAAAAGAAAACTGCACACATGTTTTTAATCAAACGTTCTCTTGGATTCCACAGGCTAGCAGAAAGGGGCCTGGCGCTCGGTGGTTCAGATGGCGGTGTGAGTAGACTTTTATTTTAGTTGTAGCTTTATTCTGTATTCACATCATAAGTTTACCATAACTTGTGATAGCTGAGGCGGAATCTTGATCCGTTCTGTGCATCATTGTAAAATACACAAGGGGGCAGTATACTACTAGACCATTTACTTAAAAAAGCAATGCTTGGTTGATCAGACTGACTTTCACATGTTCGATTGTTAGACTCAACCTTGTTTTTGTAATCATGAATCGTTTCATTTGAAGGATTTGTTTTAAAATATACTGTAAGTACTAGAAAATACAATATGAGCCATGGCATTAAAATAATATAATATATACACACTATGTATATACTGTACAGGTGCATCTCCATAAATTAGAACATCGTCGAAAAAGTTCATTTTAATTTACTAATTTTATTCAAGCCATGTTGGGCTGCGCTGAGTTTGAATCTGATAAAACACAGTGGACCAACAGGAGCAGATGACATGGCACCCCAAACCACTACTGACTGTACAAACTTTACACTGGACCTCAAGCAGCTTGGATTCTCCTGTCTTCCTCCAGACTCCGGAAACTTAATTTCCAAATGAACTTTTAATTAAAATTTACTTTTATCTGAAAAGAGCACTTTGGCATACTGAGCAACTGTCCAGTCACTTTTGACCTAAGTCCAGGTAAGACGTCTCTGATGTTGTCTCCGGTTTAAGAGTGGCTTGGCAAAAGGCATGCGACAGTTGAGCACATGTCTGTGTGTGGTGGCTCTTGAAGCACTTACTCCAGCTGCAGTCCACTTCTTGTGAATCTCCCCCAAATTCTTGAATGGGCTTCGTTTCACAATCCTCTCAAGGCTGCGGTTATCCCTGTTGCTTTTGGACCTTTTTTTCCCTTTACTTCCATTCAGCTTTCCGTTAATGTGCTTGGATACAGCACTCTGTGAACTGAACCAGACTGAGAGAGCATTTAAAGGCTCAGCAAACCTTTGCAGGTATTTTGAGGTAATTAGCTGATTATGGAGTGACACCATAAGACTCCAATATTGAACTTTTTTTACAATATAAAATATATATAATTTTTTTTAAGAATTTCACTTTTTGAATTAAATTACTGAAATACATAAAACCTTTTGATGATATTCAATACTGTATATACAGTATATATATATATTGAGAAACAACAATAATGGATTGAGAGCTAGGTGATAGTAATAGTTTTAGACTTTGATTTTGTGCCATTAATTCTGATAACTTGTGCAGCCTGGAAATGTCTTGTCAAGATTCATCATGGCTGCTACGTTCACAAAGAGATGAGGAAACGTTTGGCGTTTGTGAGCTTGTCACTGTAATAATACAAGCATTAACTGGTTCTTCCTGCTGCTAAAGCAACACTATTAAAGCTGCAGATCTTTTTTATCCTAGCATTGGGATAAGTGTTTTAAAAAAAATCAATGAAGAATAGCAATCTTGCAGTTCTCTTACCAAAGCTTTCAGAGCACCTTTCAGAAATATTGCATTCCTGCGGTAGGAGTGATTTTTTTTAAGGCTGCACAAAATCCTGTCAGCTCTTCAGAAGGATTATGGTTCAAGACACTCACCATCTTCACTTCCTCATCTTTTTTTATAAAATGTTATTGTGAGGAGCTGTTGGTGGAGCTGTGCTGTGTGTTTGGGTGCAAGCCAGGCACATTGGGAATTATTAATGTGCTGTCCTGAGAATAAGTGCACAGAATCCCACGGCTGCCATGCACCCATCTGACAAGCCATTGCAACCGATTTAAACACACTGAAGTGCTTTTCCAACAGTGCTTTTACAAAATATACTAATCTGTCTGTTTCTGTTCATTTGATCTACTCTGTGTGTGTGTGTGTGTGTGTGTGTGTGTGTGTGTGTGTGTGTGTGTGTGTGTGCGTGTGTGTGTGTGTGTGTGTGTGCGCGTGCATGTAGGCATCCATTCTGGATCTGCACTCTGGCGCTTTGTCAATGGGAAAAAAGTTCGTAAATATCTACAGGTGAGCAAACAAGTCGGGGCGCATAAACTTGTGCATGTGGCTCACGTCTGTTTGGCTAGTTTATTAAATTTTCAAGCTAACACAGGGTCTCATTGCGACTTTCATCTGCACATCAAAGTCTGTCTAATCTCTGCCTTTTTCATTGGAAAACGGAGTAATACTTTTATTTCAGAAAATGCTTGCCGTTATTCTTAACACCTGGATTTGCCCTGGTCCTGTAACCTCACACTGTTCACTTCACCATGTGGCGATCGTTGTTGCGTTCAGGATGCTGCTACGATCCTGCATATGTTAACCGGTCCTCTTTAAATAACAGGACCTTTCAGGGTCAATTCATTTTACTTGGCTCATCTGCTTTTTTCTCTCCAGGTATTATAGTAGCGAAATAAGAGATATCTTCACTGAAGACGATTTTGAGCTCTACAGGTATATCTCCAATTTTATTAATTCAGTCCTTCATATTTGTGTCAGATTTACAGTTATTGTAGTTATCTTTACAGCATCGCAAAGATATAAATGATAAGGTAAACTCAACTAAAGATAAGAGAGAATTAAGGAGAACTTTTGTCATAACCTTTAATCTGATAAAGATCATAAACATCTGGGAGATTTATGATAGGTATGTCACAACAAACAGTGCAGTGGAAAAGCAATCTGGCATATTTATACCCAATGTCAGGAAGAAAGTGTGGGGCATTGGGTTACAGGGCAAGCTGCTGAAAAGATGTGAAAAAAATAAGATGTAGCTGTATAATAAAAGGAACGGGAACACACATAATTATAGAATATTTGCTTCATCACTGTTAGAATGGAAAATGCAGTCATTTCACTATTAATACATTACTGAAATACACTGTACAATAATTCTTTTTTCTTATCTTATACTGGTAAAAAAATAAATCTGTAAAAACTAGCAGACAAAGTCAATGTCTGCTAAACTACATGTCTTTATTTACATAATTTAATAAAAAATATATCATTATCCTGTAAAACTTGTGAGTTCTTCACAAATGTGTCCTGCTCCTAATCAGGGCTGTGCGTGGCAGAATTCAGAAGGTGATTGCTGAAACTTTTGGATTGGACTTCAGTAAGCTGTACCTCACCAAACCCACCTTCTTCTCCCGTATGAACAGCACCAGTGCTAAGACCACTCATGATGAGTACTGGCACCCTCATATTGACAAGGTGACACACACACACAGTTAATCTTAGAGGACCTTGGAGTCTGGCAATGCATTATGAGATGATGCACTGTGATGCAAAATTTTATAATTATCATCATGGAATTAACTGCTGGAAATTCAGTTTGGTTTAATTTGTATAGCGCTTTTAGCAATGATCATTGTCTCAAAGCATCTTTACAGAATAAAAAACAAATATATGGAAATTAATTAGAGAATGTACTAAAAAATATAGACCATACAGTGGAACCGTGGATTGCGAACATAATTCGTTCCGGAAGCGGGTTTGTTTATCAAAACACTCGTAAATCAAAGCAAATTTCCCATAAGAAATAATGGAAACTCAAATTATTCATTCCACAGCACCCAAAAAATAAATACATAAAAATTATTCATACAAAATGTAAAGTAAAAATAAAACAAATTAACCTGCACTTTACCTTTGAAAAAAGTAAAAATAAATCCCGACAGATAAGTGTTTCCGTTAGTGTTTGTGCACGCATGCGCTGTGTAACTGTGTGTTTGTGTGCGCACATGCTGTGTGCATGTGTGTGTTTGTTTGTCAAGCTAAAATAAGAGGAGAAGGGGAATGAGCCCCTCCCCTCTCCCTCTTCTCGTCTTACACTGTAACTCTTTTTCTTCTCTTATTTGAGTTTCACACACACATTAACGGAAACACTGTTTTATCCGAAAGATTAACAAGGAACATCGCTAATGACTCGAGTTAGAGCACACTAAAGGAATCACTGCTGTAAAGTAAAAATAAAAAAAATTAACCTGTTCTTTACCTTTGAAAAGAATCGCAACAGAGCAGTGTGTCCATTAAAAGTGTGTGTGTGTGTGTGTGTGTGTGTGTTTGTGTGTGACAAGAGGAGGGGGAGGGAAGGATCTTTAACCTCTCTAATGAGACTTGCTTTTGCTTTACACGCACGCACACACGTGTTATAATAATGTTGATGATGTTGATTATACCATCGAGAGACGCACTCTGAGACCCAGCAGGGGAGACGATTACCCACAATTCCACAGCACGCGAAAAAGAGAAACTACTGGCTCAGTTGTGATCACGTGATGCTCGGCGTCAAAACAAGAAGCACATACGTGCTACATGATGCTTGGTATTTGTAAAACAAGACTTGCTCGTTTTTTCAAGTCAAAATTTATTTAAAATCAACGCAAACCGTGTTACTCGCAATCTGAGGTTCCACTGTCATTATCAATTTGTCCCTGAGGAGCAAGTCGAGGTTAACTGTGGCAAGAAAAAAAAACCCACGAGATAACAATAGGAAGAAATCTTAAGAGGAACCAGACTCAACAAGAGATCCATCCTCATCAGACAGTATATTCATAAATCAGTGTTGTATTAATTATACAGTACATGTAATGAAGTTACACTGTGTGATCACTAGAGGTCCCAATCTGCACAATCCACAGTGTCAATATATACAGTATAGAGAGCAAAATGATCACATGCGCTGCACTTGTGAAGACCGATAGCTCGGATTGCCACAGCAAACACACATTATATGTTATATGATTCCATTGCAACATTAATACGTGTTGAACAGCTACGTGTTGACTTGCCGTGCTTAAGTATTGCTCTAACATCTTTAGACACTGAGTCTCTGGCAAATATATCTTGTGTATTAGTCAGAAATCCATCTAATTTGCAGCCAACACTGAGAAAGGCACGCTCAAATGAGGATTAGCATGGAGCATTATTCGCACAATAAACTAATAAACTTGCTGAACAGAATTACATGGCATTTCACCACAAACTGTTGTATAAAGAATACACAGTTGGAGAAGTGGTTATAACAATTACTAATTAGTTTAGGAGAGAAGGTTACCCGTGTCAAAATTGTAAGCAGATAGTTTCATTCAATATGAGGTACGAACGGTAAACTTGGCTGTGTTCTAGCAATTTATTTGCAAATACTGTCATAAGTCATTTTATGACAGTTTGAACATGCTTTCAAAAAAGTATATCCAAGTGATTCAGAGGTATGAAATAAAACCTTCCTTTAATAGTCAGCATGGGTGTTTTAGAACAGGAACATCAGCAGCATGGGGGGACTAATAATGTATTCTATAACTATGTCTGCTGCATTTCAGTGTCTCATTGTAAATATATGATATGAGAATATTTGTGAACAGCAGCTCTGCCTCAAACCTTTGCACAGAAATTTGTTTTTAATAATGTTGCTGTCAAAGAAGCATCATATTTACCTTCCAATTTTTTTATCCTATAGCATCTCCTTTCTTGTGATCTTTCCTTATGTGCTTTAAATGCAGCGTCTCAATATTCCCATCAATGATCTTCTGATGTTTGTTTGACTTGCACAGCTTAGAAATGAACTCGGAGCATGTTTTAGTAGACATGCAATTTGCTCTCTCTCTCTCTCTGTCCCTCTCCCACTCTAATTGGCGATGAGGATTGCTTGACTCCTGGCCTGACTTCAAAAGCATCATCATCGCCCGAGATAATCAGAGCAGCCGATGAGCCACACGAAAGAAAAAAAAATTACCTGTTTATTGAAGTGAACATTCATAACTGTATCCTATCACATTTTTAAAGGCTCATTCTAGTTGTAATATATGGTTTCTCACTATGTTGGGTTTGTGCCAGGACTCACCACAGTCTGTCTATGCGAAAATCACGTTAATGGATGTACTGAGCAGATGTTTTCTTCAGTGCTTAGACAGGATGCTCTTTAGCATGGTACGGAGAAATGCGTTCAGCTTCATCTTAAACCCTTTAATGTAAACAGTAATAAATAGGTTTAGAAAACAGTCTGCTAATTTGTGTTTGTTTGTTAAAGGTTTCTCAAATATACCGCTGTTGTGATTAAACTGAGATTACCAGTAATTTTAAGCTTTATATATTTACAGGAGGAAAATTTTATTTTATATAATGGTGTAGTACAATGGCATTCAAGTCAACCTGGGACTTTTGATTGAGCAGACTAAAGCCTTCCTTTATTTCTCTATATAATCCCCTGCTACACGAATAAGTTTATCCCAGCTTTTCACTAGTGCTTGGATCCCATCAAAGTTGAAAACTTTCTCAGTAAGCCGGGACCATGATCAGACTGCCTGCTTCATGTCTGAAATCCTGGCCTCCCAGGAACTTTTTTAATGGCCCAAATGTGTGGAAATCCCTTGAAGCAAGGTTGGGGACAAGTTATAGATTACAAATTTTAAAGATCAGGAATTCCAGTTGCTGCAGAATGACTGCAATGGGCTCTGAGCCACCTCGGATGGTAACCGTCATTCCCGGAGAAACCCTGGCACCATTCAGATGTTTTTCTGCGTGTAAGAGTCTCATCACTGTACTCTGCTTGAAGTCTTCTATACTGTAAAGTCAGTTTCATGCCTTCATTCAGGAGAAATTTCATCACAGGTCCCGGTTTGACTTGAACGGCCTTTGTGTACAGTACTGTATTTATAATGCGTGAAATGTGATTTTTATTTTCGATAGTAATGCATCTAGTTTACAATGTACTAAAACAGGGCCACAAGTAAAGATGACAACGGCCCAATTTTTGTCATTTTTGTCTTTTTATTATTTCAGGCTACTGTGTATTTATGATACAACTGCATAAACTTCTCTCTCCAATCACCTGTCGTTTCCGGACATGAATGTTCTAACTGCCCCAGACCTCCATTTACATAAAAATTATGAAACTATTCTGGTGTTAACAGGAAGCAGTTTTATATGCTGCACCATTTGCTTCTTTAAGATTAGAGAAGACCTTTTTAACTGTGGACTATGATTAAAAACTGTTCGACTGGGATTTCCACTATTACTATTTTCTTGCATATGTTCTAGGAAGCAGGACCGGTCTTATCCTTGTGGAGTTCTTAATAAAGTTAAACC